>JAHHZJ010002746.1:0-41402 GCA_021437245.1 Aegilops speltoides | reverse complement strand
TTTTTTCCACTTTATAAGAGGACCAAGGCTTGTCCTTGTTTTTCAATCTTGCATCGAATCTCCTCCGCCTCCCAGCCCGACACCCGAGCCTCGATTCGAGCGCCGGATCTCAACCATGTCCGCTCGACCTCCGGGGGTGGATGCCCTCCTCCGCCACGGAGGAGGACATATTGAAGTTACGTGAAGCCAAGTACCTAGCCTACGAGGTTTCGCACAGGTTGCCTGCCCAAGGGCAGGCCGTGCCCGCCCCGAGCCCGGTGAATACGCCGCCTTCAGATCCCACCTCCGCCAGGGTTTAGGCTTCCCGACGGACCCCTTCGTGAGAGGGCTCTGCTCTACTATGGGCTGGACTTTCACGACTTGGCTTCGAGTCCATCCTCCACATCTCCGCATTCATTATCGTCAGGAAGCCTTCCTCCGTCATTCCCCACTTCGCCTGTGGGTCAAGACCTTCAAGGTGGAGCCAAGATGATCGGGGCGCAGCGGAGTGCGGCGGGCGGCCATAAGCAAAAGGCTGATGCCCTCAGGGTTCAAGGTTCCTTCCAAGAGGAACTCGATTGTGGCAACAGGAGTGGTTCTATATCACCGCTCCGGCGGGCAGCAGCAAAAGCCGCCGCCTTCATTCCGCCGGGACCTCCACGCCAGCTAATGTCGTGGGTCAACCAAGGGCTCAATTGGGGCCGCCCAAAGACGTGCCCTCACCGCAGGCCGGATTCGAGATCTCCAAGCGAGGGAGATCGACCTGATCAAGGTGATGCAGTCATGCTAATCGTGCATCTTCGCCTCGCAAACGCCGTCCTCTCCGTCTGTGGGAATTCAACCCGGAGGGTCCTCGGATTCTCCAACACTTTATGGGTGCGACACCCGTGGAGATGTACAAGTTGTTCTTCGGACCGCAGGTGGCGTGTCCGGAATTAGCCGAGGACGCAGGCCTAAGCCGCAATCGCCCGGATACTCAGCTAAAAAAGCTCGGAGTCCGGACATTCTGTTTATATGCCTCTCTAGAGTTCGCCTCCTGGCCCGTTACTTTTCGCAGGAATGGGTGGCGCGATCAAGGCTGATAAGGTGTCCGGCCCCCCCTCCCAGAGACCGCACTGGATCCCGTGCTGGTCAGAATGTTGGAGGTCGCGCCCACAGAAGGGGGCGAAGGGGAAAATAGAGCTAATATTCCGCCCAAAGGGGCGACTGAAGAGGGGGGAACCAAGAACCCCTCCCTTCAGGGGGAGAAGAGGACCGCCTCCGAAGATCCGGAGGCCAAAGCCCCTAAGCGTGAGAAGAGATCCTCACCAGGGGTCCGCGTCCGAGGGAATCCAACGCCAATCATCGCCAAAGAATCAGCCTCTAGCGAGCCGTAAGTATGAAATAGGAGTTAATTAGTAAGGAAATACCTTCATTTGTGCTTCTATGGGTAACCAAATATTTATATTGCAGTTCGATCTACAGCCTTCTCGAGAGGAGTTCATCTTCGGGGATCTTCTTCCGGAGATGATGGAGAGCGAACGCCTCCGTCTGCAGCGCCGCCAGATGAGGCAAAGCGACTTCGGCCAGTGTCGCCACGGAGGGTATCCCGAGTCCGAGGGGCCAAAGAGTTCGCACCCACTAGTATTCGGCCGGGGAATCAAGAATCTGCTTGAGAGGGCGTCCATTTCGTAAGATCACCGTGCGTTGATGCGTATGGTGATTGGAAGGATTTCATCCGCCGAGAGCGGATTGCGCAATGCCGCCATGAGTTTGCTGGCGGGATTTGAGGTATGCGAGAGTGACACACCCTTTTGTCTTTTAACAGTTTCGCACATAAAAATGCGCCCTGTATAGATAGTAGCCCCTGGGACACGGTAGGTTGTCGGGAACGACAGCGTGCCGAGGATCGAAATCTCAAGTAATGAATACCGCTGTTCCTATGCAGGTGGCGGATAGTCCGAGGGCCAGCCGGACTAATGAGTTTGCCGAGTTAAGTCGGCAACTTAACATGGCGGATGCAGACATCGCACTTGTCAACCGGCGATTTGACGAGTCGCAAGGTAAATAAATTCTCCGCAGTCGCTTTATTTAAGGGGGTCGAAGCCCTCCTCTAATAAATTATATGCTGTTGCACAGACGGTGCTGCTGCTGTGGGGAGAGCCTTCGGGCCGAACTTGCTCGAGCTAAGGAGCAAGCCCGAAGGAGTGACGCGGCTGCCTCGAGGGCGGCCGAAGAGTTGAAAGCCGAGAAGGCTGCGCACTGCTGTAGGATCGGAAGTATGTCTAGAGGGGGGGTGATTAGACTACTTGACAATTTAAAAGTTTAGCCTTTTGATTAGGAAAAGTTCTTAGCAAGTTCACAATGATGACCAAGTCAAGTATCACCCTACACATGCAATTCTAGAGTAATGGAAGCGGAAAGTAAATTGCACATGTAGTAAATAGAGGTGGAGAAGAGCAAACGCAATTTGGAGACACGGAGATTTTTTCTCGTGGTTCCGATAGGTGGTGCTATCGTCAATCCACGTTGATGGAGACTTCAACCCACGGAGGGTAACGGCTGCGAGAGTCCACGGAGGGCTCCACCCACGAAGGGTCCACGAAGAAGCAACCTTGTCTATGCCATCATGGCTTACGCCCACGGAGGACTAGCCTTACTGGGGTAGATCTTCACGAAGTAGGAGATCTCCTTGCCCTTACAAACTTCTTGGTTCAACTCCACATCTTGACGGAGGCTCCCAAGCGACACCTAACCAATCTAGGAGGCACCACCTCCAAAAGGTAATAGATGGTGTTGGTGATGATGAACTCCTTGCTCTTGTGCTTCAAATGATAATCTCCCCAACACTCAACTCTCCTCACCGATTTGGCTGTGGTGGAAGAAAGGATTGAGTGGAAAGCAACTTGGGAAGGCTAGAAATCAAGTTTCATATGGTGGGAGTGGAGCAACTTGATCTCAACACAAGGGTAGGTAGTTTTCTTCTCGTAAATGTAAGGTAGGAGTGGTAGTTCTTTCGATGGCTCTCTCCACTAATGAAGAGGAGGTGGAGGGTATTTATAGCCTCCACACAAAATCCAACTGCTACACATTTGACCAATCTCGGTCGACCGAAGTTGACAACTCGGTGAGACCGAAAGTTCAAATCTTAGAACGTTGGGATTTTCGTGGGACCGAAAATACAATCTCTGCTAGTCCGATTCTTCCAAAGACTAGGGTTTGCCATTCTCGGTGGGACCGACTTTCTCATCTCGGTGACACCGATTTGAGTACGTATGTTACTGTAAGGTTGGCAACACTAGTTTCGTGAGACCGAGTTTGGAATCGGAAAATCCAAATTTCTAGGGTTTGGGTATATGGCTGAGGTGGTTCATCTCGGTGACTGAGTTTATGGAATCGGTGGGACCGAGATTACTTATGAGTATATGTTGGAATGAAAGATTGTCGATAGTTTGGGAGATAGATCACTAAGCATTTTGAGCAACCAGATCATCATCATAACCTCATCCCCTTTAATAGTATTGGCTTTCCTATGGACTCAATGTGATCTTGGATCACTAAACCAAAATGGAGTCTTGAGCTTTTGCCAATGTTTTCCTTAGCATTTTGAGGGGTCCACATCATCAGTCATTGCCATACCCATATCAACGAACTTTCTGAAATATTCTCAAGAAACAATTAGTTCAATGATATATATGTTGTTATTAATTACCAAAACCACCCGGGATTAGTTGCACTTTCAATCTCCCCTTTTGGTAATTGATGACAACATATAGATCAAAGCTTCGACAAATGATATAATCAATGAATAACATCGTCGCTTTGAGAAGTATGTGATAAGCAAGAGCTCCCCTAAATTTGTGCATTATTTAAGATTTATGCTTGAATGCAAATGCACAATCGATTAGGATCATGGGTCACTCTTCCATGTCACATACATCTTGGTGGAGCGCACAAAATGATAAGAATGAATAGCATGCACCCAATCACCAAGACATGAGTAAGGATCATACAAGATATGAATAGAATATGATAAGCATTAAGCACACATTAAGGCATAGTATGATCAAGCACTCATCAAAGTAGATCAAACGAGTATCAAACACACGAAATGTCTCAAGAACTCAAAAGTATCTCAAGGAAAACCGCAAACGAAAGAGCAAAAACGAGCACTCTCTCTCGAAGTCCTATGATCTATACAATTTTCCCCTTTGGCAACAAGTTACCAAAAGTTCGAAGGTATAGAGCTAAGCGCCACTAGGGACTCTGCCGGGCGGCTCTGCTCTGCGCCGATGGAGTGGAGATAGCTGCATCTGCAAAGGCTTCGCTGAAGTCTGTGGAGCTGGAGGAGTGGACACCGAGCCGGAGCTGGAACCGATGGAGCTGTGGAGGTGCCGATGTCAGTAGCTCTGGGTCTCCATCGAATAGCAACTGATCTGGGCTTTGTGGGCACCGGAGCAGGCTGCTCATAGTCATCCTCGACCAAATCACCTTCCATCTCCTTCATGAGCTCTGCCTTCTCCTCTTAGCTTCCTCGATATCTGCCTCAAGCTTGTTGACGGTGACTGCACTTCATCCACTTGACATCCAGAGCATGGAACTTGTCTTCAACTATCCTCTCAAGACTCTCCCGAGACTGCACTATGCTGGCCAAAGCGTAGTTCAATCCTCCGGTAGCTTCAAGAAGTTGTTCTCCAACGCTCTTGGGCTTTGCTGCTGCTTCTTTGCTTCCTTCTCAGCTTTTGGCTTGTTTGGCAGCTTCAGACTTAGCTTGTCCTTTAACAGATGTGGATCATCCTCACCATCACAACTTCATTATCTTCATGTTCAAAGGCTGCGTGGCAAGTGGGGTCTATCCAACAAGTAGGTGCCCGTGCAAACTTGGCATTGATGAGCATCTCGATGTGCGGGCAAACCCACATGACCTCTTCAGTCTCGTCTGTCATTCCTCTTGATAGTCTCAACTATCAGGTCCATCACCTTAAAAGGTGTCTTCTGATCTAGAATGTGCAGCATGTTGATAGAATAGCCTCTTATCATGCGATGGTCTCCTGACTTGGGCATCAATGTATGCCTTAGAATCGTGTTAGTGGTTGGGAGACCTGCCTGAAGATAATACACAGATCCGAGCTTCCATATCTCAACATCCTTGGCTGGTACCTCATTGTACATGTTCCTCATAGACTCGTGATTCTTCTTGGGGATTCCATAGACATCTACATCATCATCTCTTGATACCGAGCGCTCAAGAGTGCAGCCCACTCTTCAACTGCTGAAGAGAATCTCCGCCTTCACCATCCATACAATTCGCCATCCGGATAGAAGTGTGTCAGGCATAGAACTGCATGATCATTTCATCATTCCAAGCAATACCGACCAACGAACTCGCAACTCCACATGCAAAGTGAAGCTCTCATGCACATGTGGGAAGTAGTCTCGTGTTTTCATCGTCGATGTATTTCCAATCAACGATCTGTGTGTCAAGAATAATTGGCTTCTTGTCCATGAGCACTGCCTCATAGAAATCTTGTTGCTCTCTCGTATGGAACCTTGAGTCAACAGCTGTCCTTCTCCCCGTGGCATATGGATCAACTTGCCTCCATAGCCCGAGACCTTTGTCCTTCCTTTCCTTCATATTTTCTCGCTCGAGGATGAGCATCATTGTGGATCGGCAGTTTCGCTTGAGTTTCAAAGAACACATGTGCCTCTTCATCCGATTCTCGCAGTGGCACATTGTCCTTCTTCTTCTCTGAAGCAGGAATATTTCTCACTGTCTTTTTGGGCTTGGCAGCAGGTTTGGCTTGAGCTGCCTTTGCTGGAGCTGATGGCTTAGATTTAGTGGGTGCTCCTGCCCTGATGGCATCTCCCATCAACTTAGGCTTCTGAGGAGGCTGGGGTGCTTCCTCATCAGAATCATCATCAGCTTCATCATGAACTAGCCTCTTCCTCTTGGAAGTTTTCTTTACCTTGCTCGAGGTTTCTTCTTCCATGCTCAGCTTCTTTGCAACTGTGGATTTCTTCACCTTGCTGGTGCCTTTCTTTGTTTGTTGCCCTTGATAGTCTTTGGCAACCACTTTCCTCTTTGGCTTTGAAGTGATCTCTTCTCAAGAACAAAGTCGTAATCCTCTTCATCGTAATCTCTTCTTCCTCGCCCCGTGGCAGCAGGAGGCAAACCACTTGGGGTGCTCTCTCTCCATCATCGTAAAAACTGCTTGCTTCAGACTAGTGCCCGCCTCGAATCTCAACCGGTGATTCAGACTGTTCGCTGTCACTTGCATCGTATATGACCGACAACCCGTGAATAGAATAGGTATAGGCGTAATAGAAGAGTTATCACAAACCGCAGAAGATTTTGCAAATGAATGAGTTCAAACTTCAGTTTTAGGTTTTCACAGAATGCATTTCGTCCGACCGAGTCTTAAATTCGTGAATCCAAGTGTCTAAACAGTAACCATTCACACCACTTTCGTTGGACCGAAATGGGTTTCGTCTAGCCGAGAACACTAGGGTTTCACTAAATCCTTATTTCGGTCTTACCGATTTGCACAACTCGGTTGGACCGAAAAGTGCAGTGCAATGGCCAGAGGCCAAATCGGTCTGTCCGAGAATGTAGAATCGGTCACACCGAGATGTGTTCGGCGGAAACCTAACCCTAAAATTTTACTCGAATTTCGTTCTAAGAACTAATCTGCTGGATAGGAAGATTTCGAACTTGGCAAGAAGCTAGGCAAAACCTATCGTGCATTGAATCAGAGGTTGAAGCACGAGAGGGATCGAAACTCACCCAACTTGGTGAAGTTTCACTACGGCGGCAACGGCGCGATGAGATTGACCGTTGACGGCGATGGAGACCCGCGGCGAGGGCGCACATGCGACGGCGGAGACGATCCGAAGACCACGGCGACGGCAGCTAAGGGTTTGGGGGCGAGACGTTTGAAGAAATAATCAACGCGCGCTGCCCTCAGGTATATATACCCTTCGGCTGTCGGTGGGACCGAGTTGGAAAACTCGGTGGGACCGAGATGGTTAACTGCAAGCAGTTACTCACTTCGGTCACGCCGAAATTTGCAACTCGGTTTCACCGAGGTGAAAACCTAGATCAATCCAAGTGATTTCGGTCTGTCCGATTTGAGTATATTGGTTTGACCGAAAGTACTTAGAAGGTTTTGGAAGTTAAGCTTTTGACGGATCGGTGGCTCCGAGTGCTCCTCACTTGGTCTGTCCGAAAAAGACTTGTTCAAAGTTTGTGATATAAGCATGAATAGAGTTTGAGACAAGAAAGCATAGATAGCTAGGAGGAACTTAGGCATTCTTGTCCATCCATTTGGTCAAAAAGAAAAATCCAAAAGACCAAAGCAACAAATGGATGTCCTCGAATGGATAAAATCATGCATCCAACATGCTCACACAATAAGATAGCAAATGAAATATGTGTCAAACATGCACAAACAAAACTCTAGCTACTATCACACAATTTGGCGATGACTAGGTCATCTATATATGAGTATATTGACTTAGGAGTCAAATGAGAACATTTGATCATAGGTCATACTCATCGTTTAAGCACAAGTGGGGTTACCACTTTTACATAAAGCATTCATGTGTTCACATCATTTGAAGATGCTTTAGCTCAATTCTTAAGAGCAAAGCTCCCCTTGATGTGAGAACCCCTTTAAAGGGTCAAACTAACCTTGGGTTGTCGAGAAGACTTCATGTAGATGTTGAAGATGTGGATGCTCAATGTTGATGAAGATCATCAAGAGTTGGGAGCAATCCTTTGATTCGGCACTTTCAATACCTACATGGGTTAGTCCCACAAGGAACAAACAAGGATATCCATGGACATAGATTGAAGTACACAATAGATGATGTCCATGAAAGCAATGATTACCTTGTCCCTTGACTTACCAACATGAGGGTTTGTGACTCCATGAACTAGTGCAAGATGTGGAAGTTGATTGCACAAGTTCTTGCCAAAATGAATGTGAGTGAAGTAAGTTGGCGGAGTCACCCTCAAGAACTCTCTAGTTCTTCTTCTTCGGGATCCACATCATCTTGATGGGAATCCTTGGGGTAGTAGTTGAGCTTGACGAAGTAGAACTTGAAGTTTCCTTGGGAACCCACTTGACCATGGCCTTGGGTGCTTCAATGAATGCATCAATCTCCTCTTGAAGCTTGTCCTTGCCTTTTAGCTTGTGGTCTTGTGGTGGAAGGTCATCTTGAGCTTGTTCCACTTTGGAAGAAGTAGGATCATACTTCTCCTTTGAGAAACAAACTTTGGAGGGATATTGACCTTCTTCCCATTCAACACCCTCGGCGCTGAACTTTCGCTCAAAACCAATTCCTTGATTCTTCCTGTCTTCCTTGCTTATGAACAATTTCTCAAAGCTCTTGCTTCCAAAGAAGGCTCTTGTAGACACCTTTCTATAATCCCTTTCAATAGACTATTTTCTTGCTCAAGTAAAACTTGGCTTGAAACATTGTTAGTGGAATCAAGAGAACTACTAGGAGTAACAACATTGATTTAGCATGATTATTGTTACTACTAGATGAAGAATTTTTCTTATGCTTGTCATGCTTAGTTTTAATAGGTGGCAAGAAATTAGACAAGAGAAGTCGCTTTGGCAAGATATGAAGAACTCTTCTTCAAGATCGCCATTGATAGCTTTTAGAAACTCATGTTCTTGCTCTAGATTGAGCTTCTCGAAGCGTAGCTTCTCATGAGATCTTAGGAGCTCTCTATGATCTTCTTGAGTTGTTTCATGAGCTAACTTAAGAGTGTTTAGTTCTTTAGTTAGACGCTCAATCTCCTTCATAGCATTGTCATTCGACTCTTCTCGACTATAAAGACTACTAGCATGTTCATCATTACTAGGCTCACTAGATTTGTCATGTAAAAGCTCATCTTCTCCAAGCAAGTCATCCTCATCACTATCAAAGTCAATGAATTCAGGGTGTGATACCTTGGGGCCTTTAGCCATGAAGCATCTCCCAATTCCCTCATTTGGTGAATCAAATATGTCATAGGAGTTGGAGTTGGAGGATACGAGAGCAAGACCGGCAACACCTTCATCTTGACTGTATTCGAGTTGGAGTGATAGCTTCTTTCGAGTGATTGTCTGAGTCGGAGCCGAGACCCATTCACCAACATGAGCTTGATGTTTTCTTCTTGTGTAGCTCCTTGATGACTTGTCTTTCCTTTCCGAATCCTTGCTTCTCCGAGAGGATCTTCGCTCATAACGATCATCTCTACTCCTTCTCTCTTTCGAGGTGACTCTTCTCTTGAGCTTCTTCTTCTTGGAGATTCTTCTCTTCTCTGGGGAGTCGAACACTCATTTGATTAGTGTCCGGTCTTCCACAATTGTAGCAGTTTCGATCACGACTATAAGATCTCTTTTCATCATATGATCTAGACTTTGAGCTTCTTTCCTTGCTTCTACTCTTGTAGAATTTGTTGAAGTTTTCACCATTAGGCTTATCTCTTCATTGGAAACCAGCTTGTCACTTGAGGTTGTGGGAGCTTCAACGTAGCTTTGTAAGCACCACTTGACTTGTTGTGAAGCTCTTCCTTATCTTTAAGTGTCATCTCATGAGCAACAATTCTTCCAATGACTTCGTAGGCTTGAGATTCTTGTAGTTTGGCATCATTTGGATCAAAGTGCACACGGTGTCATACTTTCCATCCAAAGCTCGAGAATCTTCTTGATGATGAATCGGTCGGTCATTTCTTCGCTTCCTAAGCCGGCAATCTCATTGGTGATGAGAGCAAGCCTAGAGTACATTTCAGCGACTCCTTCACCTTCCTTCATCTTGAACTTGTCAAGTTGACCTTGAAGAACATCTAGCTTTGATTCCTTCACGGACTCGGTACCTTCGCATTTCACCAAAGTATCCCAAATCTCTTTGCATTCTCAAGACGGCTGATCTTGTTGAACTCCTCGACACAAAGCATTGAAGAGAATGTCACAAGCTTGAGCATTGTTCAGAACATCCGCAACTCATCCGCTGTAGCTTCATGATCCGAACTTTTCCTTCTTCAAGAACTCACCTTGCAAGCCAACACAAATAATGCCCCATACGGCAGGGTTATGTCCAAGAATATGCATTTTCATTTTATGCTTCCAACTAGCAAAATTTGAACCATCAAAGTAAGGACCTCTACTTAAAATTACCTCACTAGACGCCATACTCTCCTAGGTTGTGAAACCAAGCTTATGGAGTCCAATGCAATGGAAACCAATCCAATGGAGACCAAAGCTCTGATACCACTTGTAGGATCGGAAGTATGTCTAGAGGGGGGGTTGATTAGACTACTTGACAATTTAAAAGTTTAGCCTTTTGATTAGGACAAGTTCTTAGCAAGTTCACAATGATGACCAAGTCAAGTATCACCCTACACATGCAATTCTAGAGTAATGGCAGCGGAAAGTAAATTGCGCATGTAGTAAATAGAGGTGGAGAAGAGCAAACGCAATTTGGAGACACGGAGATTTTTTCTCGTGGTTCCGATAGGTGGTGCTATCGTCAATCCACGTTGATGGAGACTTCAACCCACGGAGGGTAACAGCTGCGAGAGTCCACGGAGGGCTCCACCCACGAAGGGTCCACGAAGAAGCAACCTTGTCTATGCCATCATGGCTTACGCCCACGGAGGACTAGCCTTACTCGGGGTAGATCTTCACGAAGTAGGCGATCTCCTTGCCCTTACAAACTTCTTGGTTCAACTCCACATCTTGACGGAGGCTCCCAAGCGATACCTAACTAATCTAGGAGGCACCACCTCCAAAAGGTAATAGATGGTGTTGGTGATGATGAACTCCTTGCTCTTGTGCTTCAAATGATAATCTCCCCAACACTCAACTCTCCTCACTGATTTGGCTGTGGTGGAAGAAAGAATTGAGTGGAAAGCAACTTGGGAAGGCTAGAAATCAAGTTTCATATGGTGGGAGTGGAGCAACTTGATCTCAACACAAGGGTAGGTAGTTTTCTTCTCGTAAATGTAAGGTAGGAGTGGTAGTTCTTTCGATGGCTCTCCCACGAATGAAGAGGAGGTGGAGGGTATTTATAGCCTCCACACAAAATCCAACTGCTACACACATTTGACCAATCTCGGTCGACCGAAGTTGACAACTCGGTGAGACCGAAAGTTCAAATCTTGTGAACGTTGGGATTTTCGTGGGACTAAAATACAATCTCGTTAGTCCGATTCTTCCAAAGACTAGGGTTTGCCATTCTCGGTGGGACCGACTTTCTCATCTCGGTGACACCGATTTGAGTACGTATGTTCTGAAGGTTGGCAACACTAGTTTCGTGAGACCGAGTTTGGAATCGGAAAATCCAAATTTCTAGGGTTTGGGTATATGGCTGAGGTGGTTCATCTCGGTGTGACTGAGTTTATGGAATCGGTGGGACCGAGATTACTTATGAGTATATGTTGGAATGAAAGATTGCTGATAGTTTGGGAGATAGATCACTAAGCATTTTGAGCAACCAGATCATCATCATAACCTCATCCCCTTTTAATAGTATTGGCTTTCCTATGGACTCAATGTGATCTTGGATCACTAAACCAAAAATGGAGTCTTGAGCTTTTGCCAATGTTTTCCTTAGCATTTTGAGGGGTCCACATCATCAGTCATTGCCATACCCATATCACTGAACTTTCTGAAATATTCTCAAGAAACAATTAGTTCAATGATATATATGTTGTTATTAATTACCAAAACCACCCAGGGATTAGTTGCACTTTCAACTGCCTAAGCAGGGCAGAGGTGGCCGAATTGGCCATGAAATTAAAGGATGCTACCGACCGCAATGAGGCTCTTGAAAAGGAGCGTCTATCGGAGCGGGAAGACATGAAGAAGGCCACCGCCGGTTAAGGGTGCCCGCTTCGCAATGCGGGCTATGAAGGAGGAACTCGCGCCAGTTGGAGACATCGTGGCTGGCAAGCCTTTTCTCGCTGCGTCCGCGGTTTATGGATGGAAAGTATGCTCAATTTGAGCGGCTGTGGAGTCCGGAGGATCCGTATATGGACTTAGCTGCAAGTGCGGCCGATGCCGTTAAGAACTTCCGGAGCCAGGAGGATCACGAGACGGAAGAGCTATATTGGTCTCAATTCCACAGCCCGGCTCGCTCACTTCCGTTGACAGACCGGTTGGCCGAATGGGCCGAGCTAAATAGATTATCCGGACTTGCCATGACTGACATCGTGGCCCATGTCCGCCGTAGAGGTCCAAGGCGACGAGCTACTTCGGCTTCCTGCAGCAATTCCTTGGAGCGGTGCCGCATATGAAGGAGATGAAGTGGTCGGCCTGCATCGAGGGCGCGCGGATGGCTCTTGCCTGTGTGAAGGCGCATTGTCCGGAGATGGATGCCACCGCTGTTGCCGCCTAGGGTTCGGATGAAAGCCGGCTCCCTGCCGAGCACTACTTTGGGGAAGTTATGCGTGGCGCTCGTGTAATAGAGTCGCAGTGCTCGAAAAATATCACGTTCAAATGAACGCATTAGCTTGTAAATCGATGATTAGAACTGCTTTTTATACTTGTGCGTCCCAAGTAGTAAAACTTCTCCTGTGCGGCCGTTTACGTATACATTTGTATAACTTGAAAGATTGCAGTCTTGGGCTTCAGCCCCCATGCACAGGGTGCGGGGGTGTTTGCAAAAATAGCGCGTTTTCACACTTAATCCGACGTCTCGGTCCTGTTTAAGGAGGTGGTAGCGTAGCGAACTAGGCAATCCGGACTATAATGCTTTATCACTTTCACTTAGCCAGTGGATCTCGAGGGTGGGGCTACGATATAGCCCCTAGTGGCACCGCACATCTCCGAATTTGGGGTGCGTATGTGCCTGACCGGGAAACGGTCCTTCATCAAGGCGGGGAATTCTAAACATTCCGGTGGTCGATCGAGTGGTCGACCAGTCTCGCAGATCATGACAACGGCCGCTTTCATCGAGGTGCTCGCCAAATTAACTAGGGCACAATCGCAGAGTTCTCCGGTGCCGCTTTAGCCGGTGATACGTAACGAAGGCAGCAAAACACGGAGTCGGGCAAACCCAACATTTGACAAAAGACATGATTCGAGCTGATGCATATAATGCCTAATCTCGAGACGCCGAACACTCCCTAAGGTGTTCGGTCTTTATAATAATGGCAGAATGATGCCCTAAGCCCCTAGTGTCCGGCACGGCATGGTCTTCGACGCGCCGATGCCAAAGCGCCAGTTCGCTGGCTATAGGAAGAAACCAAGGGAGGATAACAACAAGAGCCAGTAAAAAAGGTTTACGCAGGGTCTTAATCTGAAAAGAATCCTCACAATGGGTCCCTACTGCACATCTGCGCCTGTGTCTCTGTTGCGCTGTTATCCTGGACGGGCATGCACGTTGTTCATCTGTAGAAAGAAAGGAACGTTTAGTTTTAGAAACAATTCGTGCGAAAAATATGTGTAAAATAAGAAATATAAATAATTAAAGCAGGGTTTGTATGAACCCGCGGTTGTTTGTGCGCGCAGCCCCCTGTGAAGGGGTATGCGGCTAGGGAGCCCCTAGCCTGCTGAGGCCGGATTTGTCTATCCGAGTCCGGGGTCCTTAAGTGACCCTCGCACTGAAATGGCGCCACGCGGATCGGGCATCTTGAGTGTAAGAGACGCGTAACGCTGTATGGCGTTGAAGCAGACAAAAGCCTTTCGTCCCAAGAGTGCTTGATGTTCACTTTTAAATGGGACGATGTGAAAAATTAATTTTTCGCGTTGAAAATTGTTCGGTGATCCGAACACGACTTCTAGTAATATAGAGCCCGTGCACTTGGCGTAAGGGCCTCAAGCGCCACTCCTTTGAAGCAAGTGCAGTGTGTCGATTTTGGTAGGGTTCATCCTCATCCTACGGATTGTGTTTGAATATAGCAGGTTTAAGTCACTGCCTCCGTCCATTAGGACGTTAGTAAATTGTAATCCGTCTATTATGGGATTCAATATCAGGGGAGTCCGTCCCGCATTTTGAACGATTCTGGAATAGTCCAGGCACTACTAGGAAAAGGCATGCTAGTGGCGCACCAGTTTTGCCTTCTAATGGCGCATGGCTGGTGCGCCACTGGCATCACGCCATTAGAATTTCTTTCTAATGGCGCACCACATGTGCGCCATTAGAATTCAGAGTTTAATGGCGCACTGAGGTGCGCCATTAGTATCGCTTCAAAGTGCGCCACTATTATCTGCTATACTTACAGGCAGCACATTGTAGTGCGCCATTAGTAACAACTTTTTTAATTCTTTTCTTCTTAATCTCATGTCACTATTTCACATATGAGATATTCAACACATATATATGTACAACAAGCATCCATATAGCAATCATATCCAACACACAAGTTTCATCATATATACATACGCATATAGCCAACACATAGTTTCGCTGTTACAAAAGTTTCACATTGTTCATCCAACACCATTATCCATCAATTCACAAAAGTTTCACATTCATACAAAATAAAAACAGAAATGGAAAAGAAGCACCCCATCCACGCAAGCTTCCGCCAATTAAATCAAATCTGCAAAATGATAAACAAGAAGTTAGAATAAGAAAAGAAGAAGACTAGAAGAAGAATAAGAAGAGTTTTGGAAAAGAAGAAGATTAAGAAAAGGCTATAAGCTTATTATGTAAACTTGATCATTTTGTGCTAACATAAGTTATTTTGGAGCTAACCTATAGGAAACTAAGCATATAAGGTCTAAGTTAGTATATTAGAGCCAACTTAGGTAAAATGAAGCTAACCTATGTCATTTTGGAAAAGTAGAAGATTAAGAAAAAGACTATAAGCTTATTATGTAAACTTGATCATTTTGTGCTAACATAAGTTATTTTGGAGCTAACCTATAGGAAACTAAGCATATAAGCTCTAAGTTAGTATATTAGAGCCAACTTAGGTAAAATGAAGCTAACCTATAGGAAACTAAGCATATTAGAGATAACATAGGTAACTAAGTATATATATATATCATTTTGGATAGCTAACCTATAGGAGATCTGACATACCTGACAAAGTAGGCAGTTCTTCTCCTTCTTCTCCTTCATCTCCCTGATGCGCCTAGAGCGGCGAGGCTGTGGAGGCAGTGGAGGTAGTGGGATGTAGTCTTCTACCACAATTGGCGTGGTCATGTTGCCCACCGTGGATCGCCGGCGCCACCACCGGTGCGTGGTCATTGTCAGCACCACCACCATCGCGAGGCCACCTTCAGCACCCACCATCGCTAGGTCATCCTCACCACCTCCATCTCTTGCCCATGGTCACCACCACCATCTCTTGCCCTTGGTTAGCCACCACCACCGCTAGGTCATCCTCACCGATGCCCATCGTCATGATGTAGCTCCTCATCCTCACTCTGCCCTCTTCTCCCGCACTCCACCTGGATCATCCTTCTTGTTGTCTATGCTGGTGCCAGAATCGCTGCCGCTTGTCGCTATAGACGAGAATCGCCGCAGCTTCGCTACAGCCATAGTCGCCGCTGCTTTGGCTGTAGCCGACGCTGCCGCTGCTCCTACCTGTCCAAAATGCAACAATGACCGCTAACAATCGATGTGAGACAAAGCCAAATGTAGAGGAATAAGAAGAGGCGAACGCATCGCATCATCATCGGCAACAGATCGCATGCACACATAGTCTTGTTGTACACCTTCACGATGAGCATGTTGGCGTGCTGCTGCCGCACTCAAGACAAGGAAGTACCCCACTGCAGGTCGAGGCACGGTAGAAGTTCTCCCACCCACGAGACAAGTACATGTGGCCCTTCTTGATCGCCAATCGCACATCCCATCGCCATGAAACCCGCTGCCGCCTGTCGCAGCTTCACATTATTTGGCGGATCTTCACCCATCAAGATGTTCATAAACCTGTCGTGCAGCCTCTGCAGTTTGGGAAAATGAGTGATGTAGCAAACAACAGATATCATAATGAGATGAGTGAAGGGAGATCTCTCTCATTTTATATACCAGCGTCATGGATCCAATCAAGCCTCAAGTATGATAGTGAAGAACTCGAATCATCCAACTCAGATCATGTGTCGCAGATCGGCGGTGGCTGCTTCCCGCCATCTCTGATAAGCAGCAGAAGAGACCAATTAGTACCCTTACAACAGATCATAAAACATGCATTAGTCGCAAGTACCCCATATGTCCTATCTTTAACAAAGTCATGCTAAAATTCATGGAAAATTTCAGCATGACCTTTGCTGAAAATAGGACATATGGAGTGCCCGAATTTGCCAGAACGGAAGTTAATCGACATTCCGGCAAACTCAAGGGCCTCTCGGGGTACCTGCAAGTTCATCACGATACAATGGTCGGAGACAAAACCCAACAAACTAGCAAGTCTTTCACCCATAATTCTCAATGTGATCACAAGTAATTCAGAGGCATCACAATAAAGCAACACCCTGCACTAGCCTAAAAACAAGTGAAGTTTCACCCATATAAGAACAACTTTATAAAAAATTTTAGTTCTATGTTGCATTTTTAGTTCCTGATGTTAACAAGAGTGTTTGTCAAAAGGAAAACATAGTTCATGGCAAGTGTAGCTAGCTTCTCATGCATCCTCTTATCATCTAGCTAGCTAACTCTTGAATCCATGGGTGTCCAAGATTTTCTTTATAATTATTAGTATATCATCGTATGAACAGATAAATCTTAAAAAAAATTATGAACAGAGAGAAAAAGAAAGGAAAGAACAAGAGCAGTAGTACTACTACTAGCTAGCTAGCTGGTACTGATCTAGCTTCTGCATGCATTTCTCTGAATTTTGTTATACTTAAACACTACAAGGAATTATACTTTGTCATAGCTATTAGTCTTTGGACTAAGGGGCACTAGCACACTAGTAAGTGAAAGGCAACCATCCAACATGGAAATGTGAAGAGTTACATGGATGAGTACCAGCTATAAGTGAAGGCTCAATGGATTCAAGATCAACCGACTGAAGTTGCCCAAACCTGCAAGGAAAAGAGAGAATAATGATTTCGAACTGCTTCTGATGGCATACATAAGCATAAGTTCAGTCCCCCAAATCAAGCATGGTTTCTTACTGCCCATCTAAACAACCACCACCACAAGGAGCAGATGTAGATAACTCACTCAAAAAGACTAATAAACACCGATTGCGTGATGGATCACTTCCTTTTAACCTTACTAATGATATATATGGTCCCTTATTGCAACATTGCTAATAGAGGATGACATCAATTTGCTAAAATAGCTATAACAGAACACACATAGTCAATCAGCTAGAGAGCTTACTTCTAGGCTAGCAACAACTAAAGGCGTATGGGTCGACAACTCCCGTGAAACTTGTCACTAAATGGCCAAGAAATGATCTAGTTTTGAAAACTCTACGCTTTGACACTCCATCCGCTTTGACACTCCATCGTAAATGTAACATCTCAAACTCGATTCAGCTTGACTAACTAAAACATCCGTACATGGAAACATGAACTAAAACACCGAGTCAAACAAACCCACAAGCAAACCATCACAACTTAAACTAGAACAATACCAGATCTAATAGCACATACATATCATTACCAGATCGGTTTGAGGGTGAGACCAACCTAATGCATAGCAAATTAATTCAAGAAACTGCAGTTGGACAAAACAGGAAATTTAGAAGCATTCTACATAGAGCACAAGGAAGCAGAATGAAATCTCAATCTACTTCAGATGCATTTGCAACTGAACAATGTCCAGAGGTTGAGCAACTTGCATGCTTATAGCCTCCTGAACTCATCTTCACCATGTATAGGTTGGGGAGGGAGGAAGGATGGAGAGGGAGGAAGGAGGAAGGAGGAGAGGTACCTGGGCAGGCGCGGCCGGTCGCCGGAGTCGGGGTCGGGGTCGGGGTCCGAGCTCGTCTGGTCCTCGCCACCGCGGTCGAAGGAGAGCAGGGCCGGGCGGGCGGGAGGGAGGAGGACTCCTGCGGGAGGGAGGAGGAGAGGAGAGGAGCGGGCGGCGCGGGCGGAGGAGAGGAGAGGAGCGGGCGGCGGGGGCTCGGCCGATCCCGTTCGGGGGGCGCGGGGGCGGGGCTCGGCCGATCCTGCTCGGGGCGGGGCGGCGGGGTGGACTCTGCGGGGTCGGGCGGCGGCAGCGGGCAGCGAAGACCACAGCAAGGGCGGGCGGCACGGGACGACGGGCAAAGCGCGACGGACGGAGGGGCGGAGCAAGGAGCGGCAGCGACGGTGAGAGGGGAACAGTGAGATCTCAAGAGGGAGGGAGGAGGCAACAAGGAGAGGGGAACAGTGAACTGGGAGAGGGATCTAATGGCGCACGCAGGCTAGTGCGCCATAAGTACAACTATTCTAATGGCGCACCCGCCCAAAGCGCCATTAGAATTTACTAGCCCGATTGGTCGTTATATACCACATAACCCCCACTCCATCAGAACAAGCCCACTATAGCCCGACTGGTCAGCAAGCAGCACACACACGAGGAGGTCCTGGGTTCGATTCCCAGGCTCCCCATTTTTTGTATTTATGCATTTAAAATGATGTTTGATATTTATTTGTGTTTAAATATGTTCAAACTTGTTTAAATCATAATAGCAATATTTTTTTTATCAAAATAGAAATAATTTTTTAAAAAATATCATCAAATTTGTTATTTGAAAATATTTATGAATATGAAAAAATATCATCAAATTTATTATTTGAAAATATCATCAAATTTCTTATTTGGAAATATAATCAAATTTGTTTTTTTTGCAATTTTAGTTGCTTCCATTTGTGACGGTGGAGCGGGCCGGGGAGGGTGCGGGGAGAGGGTGCAGTGGTCGCCGACGGCGGTGGAGTGGGGGACGAAGGGCCGGGGTCGGCGTTAGCGGCCGGTGGAGCGGGAGGTGCGGTGGGACGTCAAGGGCGGTGGAGTGGGAAGGGTGCAGGCGGGGGTCATGGTGGAGTGGGAATGGTGTTTTTATATTTATTTGTGTTTATCAAACTTGTTTAAATTATAACAGTGTAATATTTTTTATAAAAATAGTAAAAAAAATAAAAATATGTTCAAAATGTGCGGGTGCGCGCGGGGGGCCGGGCCGGTGCTCCGGCGGTGGAGCGGGGAGGGTTGCGATGGGTAGAGCTAGCGGGGGAGGGTGCGGGTGCGATCGAGATGGAGGGGGATCGAGGTCGAGATGGAGGGGGATACAGTAATGGCGCACATACAGGACGGTGCGCCATTAGAAGTTATATATAGTAACGGCGCATTGGGTGAAACATGCGCCATTAGTTTGTATGGGAAAATGGAAAAAAAAATTATACTAATGGCGACTGTCACTGCGGCGCCATTAGAGTCTTCCACTCTAATGGCGATGAGGAACAGTGAGCCATTAGTATATAGTAGTGGCGCACTGCATCCACGGTGCGCCATTAGAATCAATCCTATCTATAGCCCTTTTCCTAGTAGTGAGGTGGTCGAAAGTGATTGGTTTTGATATCCAATCTCTACGGTCTGCTGGGTTGGACCGCGCGAAGCTCTTTTTAGAAAGTGCCGCACTATTTTTCCGTATTATCACATGAAGTGAATTTACTGCTTTGACCCCTTGTGGGAAAGTCTTTTGTTTTCCAGTGCTCTGCGGTTGGGGTTTATCTTCTTCGCTGACGCGCCGAGCCCCTTTGTGTTCGCATTTAGTCGGCCGGACTGTTTAAAACCCAACAATCCTCGTGGGTGTGATTTGCGTGCCTTCCGGGTACCGTGGATTTGACATATCTGACCCAAAATCTTGTTTAAGTTGGACAATTGGCCACCGCATCCTTGAGAGGTGTGTTTTGTTGTTGGGCATGAGCTTTTGAATCCGGCGCTGACCGCCGTGTTTTTGGGATTTTCTTTATTCCAGCACTTCTCTTTTCTGTGCCGTGATTTTCCGTTTCCATCTCTTATCTCGGATGTACTTGGCTCGCTGGTGCTGCATCTTGCTAGCCAGCTATCTTCTCCCGCACAGAAGCGGGTCATGAGGCTTGTTAGTGCGGACATTGTCCTCGGTTTCTCTTGACCGAGGTGCCTGGTGAGCCATTCGTCTCGGACATGGTGCTTGAAAGCTGCTAAGGCTTCGGCGTCCGGACAATGACTATTTGGTTCTTTTTGGTAAGAAACCTGTTCCGCATTTCATACCGACTCTCCGAGGGCTGTTGAGTTATATGACTTAGATCATCTCAGATCCGGAGGACGGACATAAGTCCCTTGAAAATTCCCTAAACGCGTCCCCGAGCTCTTCCCAACTTCCAACAAGTTTTCGGGAGGCTTTTGAGCCAATGACGGCTGGCCCTTTGAGCTTGAGGGGTAGATATTTTATGGCGTGAGATTGTCTCCTCCACCATGTGTATATGTAGTATATAATCTTCATCCGCACTGTGGTCTGTTGTTCCATCGCAGGCCTCTATGTTTATGGGTTTAAATCCTGCCGGGAATTATGGTCCACCACCTCATCGGTGAAACATAGTGGGTGTGGGCGCTACTGCATTTGTGTGTGCCGCTATCATCGGACACTTGACGTGTTACCTTGCTTCCTCGGGACTTCTTTTTGGGTCCAGATGGACTGGCTGGGCCATTTGACGGTGGAGGCTCTATGGCCTCCTCGTCAATTCGGGAGCAGCTTACGCCGGGTAGCTCTTCGATTGGTGGCCATTGCCGATTTATCTGCGGTTTTGAGCACTTTGCTCCATCTCATTCTCGAGCGTGTCTTCCGCTGTTTTGAGCTTCCTTTTCCTTCTTCGTGCTTCTTGCTGTGGCGATGAGCCCGCGCTTAAAAAGCTCTTGTTTGACGGGTCTCGGCACGACGAGTTCGCTGTCATTGAGGCTTGCTTTGTCTTCGGAGGGAGGTACATAGTTATGATCCTCAACCTCTCGCCCGCCGCCTCTCGTGAGGGCTTGCTTCAGATCCTCCCGCTGAGTCTTGCTGGAGGGGATTGTCTTCGGCACTCTCTGGGGTATTATTATCTCCTGTGCCGGAATCTCTATTCTTGTTGTGGCGGGATTTAGAGCGGCGCCGCTGACGCCGGCGCTTGGGCTGTTTCTTTAAGGGATCTACCTCCACTGTTTCTTTGCCGTCCCCATCCTTTGGGGTATCCACCATGTATATGTCATATGACGAGGTGGTCTTCCAGTGCCCTATAGGCGCTGGTTCCTGTTCGTCTCTGGCATCGTCGTCCATAGCGTCGATGTCTTCGGAGTCGTAGTCTAGCATGTCGGTTAGATCGTCGACAGTGGCTACAAAGTGGGTGGTGGGTGGGCTTTGAATTTCTTCGTCGTCTGCATTTCAACCATCCTGCCATAGTCCGCCAGACTCTCCGATAATGAGAGATGCTTTAGTGAATTCAAGATATCACCAAAGGGCGAATATTGGAAGATTTCCGCGGCGGTGAAGTCCATAACCGGCGCCCAGTCCGGATTGATTGGTAGGGGCGCGGGAGGTTCGAGTCCGGCGAGGAGTCCGCGCCCGAATCACGAAGTTTCGCAGGGACAGAATTAGTGTTCGCCCATCGCCGCGGATGTTGAAGCCCCTGTGGCGGCGCTTATCCACCGCCCTTGATCGGGCGATCGGCTCCGCTAATGGCCAAGCGACCCATGTGCGCCACCAAGGCACTGCTCGTGGCGAGCTAAATCATGTCCGCTGTCACAAGGCGGCGCGCTTGGTCAGGGCTCGATTCCGTCGAAGATCAAGTCTCCGCGACGCCGGTCGTGAAGTTTAAGCTTCCAAATCTGACCGACGGCCAGGGGCGAAGCTCGATCTCGCTCCAGATGGCCAAGTGAATTGACCCGCAGGCGGCCGCCGAATCGAAGATCTGTCCGGGAGAAAAGTTCACCTGGACAGCGTTGCTGGTTGAAGATGCCATCAAGCTTATCGGTGACGACACGAGGAACTCTCAATGAAAGCACCAATGTCGGTGTCAAACCGTGGATCTCGGTAGGGGGTCCCAAACTGTGCGCCTAGGCGGATGGTAACAAGAGACGAGGGACACGATGTTTTTACCTGTGTTCGCCCTCTCGATGGAGGTAAAACCCACGCCCCGCTTGATTAATATTGATGATATGGGTAGTACAAGAGTGGATCTACCATGAGATCAAGGAGGCTAAACCCTAGAAGCTAGCCTATGGTATGATTGTTGTAATGTATGTTGTCCCACGGACTAAAGCCCTCCGGTTTATATAGACACCGGAGGAGGCTAGGGTTACACAGAGTCGGTTACAATGGTAGGAGATCTACATATCTCAGATTGCCAAGCTTGCCTTCCATGCCAAGGAAAGTCCCATCCGGACACGGGACGGAGTCTTCAATCTTGTGTCTTCGTAGTCTTGGAGTCCGCGGATAATGATAGTCCGCTGTCCTGACACCCCTAGTCCAGACTCCTCACCGACCGTCATGATGGGGCGAGAGCCGTCGCTGCTCGAGAGGTTTTTTCGAGTCCCTAAAGACTTATGCCGCTTAGAGCGAGGAACCGCTTTGTCCGCCCAGCGTGATAGCGCCTCAATTCGCCTTCGAATAATAGGGGCTTCACTAAATTTAAAATTATAGAATTCTATGGCTAAGTGAGAGTGTTCAAGCTTTATAAGTCTGGTTGCCTTGTTCGTTGTGTTGAGCACCTCCCTAGAAGGACCCAAAAATGGGAACAAGAGCGCTCAAGTTTATCCCGAACACCGCAGCACTCGTGGCATGGGGGCCAAAGCCAACGACTTGCCATCTCTCAGATTTGATAAACGGCCGCACAGGAGGTAATATTTTAAATTAACAAGCGTTGCTTAGCGCATATGAACAAAGTTTTCAGCGCACAGGATAACAAAATGCGAGTCTACTAAAAAATTACATCTTTGGAGCACTCACTGCAATAATGCGGCACCCTTCAGACACCCTTATAATACATCTCGAGCGTCGATACTCCTTGCCCGGCGGTGGCGCGTCCGTCACAAGCTTCTCGGCGTCCATCTTGCCCCAGTGCACCTTAGCGCGGGCAAGGGCCCGACGAGCACCTTCAATGCAGGCGGAATGCTTGATGACGTCAACCCACGGACTGGCGTCCACCAGCCGCTGCACCGGACCGAAGTAGCTCCAGGCATGGCTTCTTTGGGCCACAGTCGAACTATGAGGCCCTTCATGGCCTCTTCAGCCACCTTGTGGAGCTCGACCAGCTGCTTCACCTGGTCGCCAGGGCACCGGATGTCCGCCTCAAAGATACCGGGACCGAACACCTTTTCTATCGAGCTCCCCTCCTCGGCTCTGTAGAACGCGGCAGCATCGGACACGCTATGGGGCAGATCTGCGATGCTCCTGGAGAGCTCCCAATTCGGGTAAGTAACAATTAATTCACTTTTACATGCTTGCTTTGCATGAAGAATGCCTTACCCGCCGCTATCTTATTTACTGCCTCGATTTCTTGGAGGGCCTTTTGGGCTTCGGCCTTAGCGGCTTTGGCACTCTGAAGAGCCGACGCGAGCTCGGACTCTCAAGTCTTCGAGTCACGCTCCAAACTTTCGTGTTTCTCCACGAGAGCCTGGAGCTCTTGCGTACCTCCGCCACCCGCGCCTCCTGTTTCTCTCGCTTGGTGCGTTCCGCGGCCGCATTGTGTTCGGCTGTGGACACCGCCTCCTTCAGCGTCGCCACCTTGTTCGTGGCCCTGGAGTACCCATGTTATTCCAGTCATTTTTTGCAACCAAAATCCTTTTCTATAAGGTACAACTTTAATAAGGTGTTACTTACCTTCCTTGTCCTCGAGCTGCTTCTTGGCATGGCCGAGCTCGATCTCGGACTGCTCGAGGCTCTGCTTCAAGGCATTGGCCTCTGCAGCCAGTGCGGCAGAGGTCAACAGCGCAGCCTGCATTCCCATATTGACATATTTGTGTTAGACTCCTACGTATATCTTTTTAGATCCCTAGTTCGGCTTTTCTTCCCGAACACCAAACCGAGCATCAGGGGATACTGTCTATGCGGTACTATTTTTACATATCTTAATCACATACCTCAAAGCCTGTTAGAAGGCTGGTGCAGGCTTCGGTCAGCCCGCTCTTGGCAGACTGAACCTTCTGAATCACCGCACTCATGATAGTGCGGTGCTCCTCGTCGATGGAAGCGCCGTTGAGCGCCTCCAGCAAGTTATCCGGCGCCTCCGGTTGGACGGAGGCCACCGGCGTCCTTGTATCGCCCTTCTCACGAAGGGGCCGCCCGCCGGACTCCGGAACCACCAAGGGTTCTGGTGCGGAGTCCGGTCCAAAGTCCGGGAGGTTGCCCTGCAGCACCTCCGGGGCCTCCTTCTCCTGGCTGGTCCCCTTTTGGGACCCCACCTTGGCGTCGTCTGCATCATGGGGGAAGGAGGCGGTCGGAACTGAAGCACTATTCACATCCGACAAACCCAGGGACCCGCTCGACGAAGCGGGGGGATCGTCCTTGGGCGGACTGCATGATTATATTCGGCGTTAGAAGACACTATGCGACGAAATAAAAATAATGAGTTATTCTGGAATCCGGACACTTACGATCTTGCCAGGGGCTTGGCCCTAGAGGGCCACTCCTCTTCGCCATTGTCGGCGTTGGTGGAAGAGTCCGGAGGAAGGGTCCTTCCCTTCTTGGACCCTTCGGCCTCCCCTGTTGGGGAAGCCTTCCTCTTATTCTCCTCTCACCGGGAGAGGCCTCTTCTTCTCCTCCTCATCTTCATGGGAGGAGTCCGCCGAGTCATCGGATGATGAGTCCGATAACACTGGCGCCGAACTCCTCCGGTTCCCGTGGCCTTCTTCTTGGCCTTCTTCTCCGCACCACGAGGCGCCAGACCAGCATCCTCACAAACAAGCGTCCGCTAGGTCTTCTGGAAGGGGAGCCAGACAGTTAACCTGCCCGGTTGTCTTCTGCCAGGCCTGTTAAAGGCAATGGGAGTTTAGATCCCGCATAGAAGTAAAAGTAAAACTATGGAAAACATGTGTCCCGTAAAGGGTAATATAGCTTACCTCGCCAGCCTGACGCTGCGAGCTGAATCCACGATCTTCGGTAGCGGATGCGGGGGCCTCGGCGCCCTTGAACAGCACCCTCCAGGCCTCTTCGTACATAGTGTCGAAGAGCGTGCTCAAGGTCTGGTGCTGTGCCGGATCGAACTCCCACAAGTTGAAATCCCGCCATTGGCACGGGAGGATCCGGCGGATGAGCATGACCTGGACTATGTTGACGAGCTTGAGCTTCTTGTTCACCAGGGTTTGGAGACAGATTGAGTCCGTCGGCTCCGATCGCCCCACGATAGGCCCTTCTCTCTCGT
This sequence comes from Aegilops speltoides, assembly GCA_021437245.1. NCBI lineage: Eukaryota > Viridiplantae > Streptophyta > Magnoliopsida > Poales > Poaceae > Aegilops > Aegilops speltoides. Next base: position 16,188 of record JAHHZJ010002746.1, on the reverse strand, counting down.
GAGGTGAGCCGTGGGGATGCCAGATCTGAATTCGGGGGCCGCTGCCCATTTAGGGTCACACGGCTCGGTGATGTAGAACCACCCCGATTGCCACCCTTTGATGGTTTCCACGAAGGCGCCCTCGAGCCAGTGACGTTGGGCATCTTGCCCACCATGGCACCTCCAAGACTCCGCATGGCCACCCACTACCTTCGCTTGACATTAAAAGTCTTTAGCCATAAGCCAAAGTGGGGTTGATGCAGAGGAAGGTTTCGCACACCCACGATAAACGCCGAGATGTTGAGGATAAAATTCAGGGCCAGATCATGGAAATCCAGGCCATAGTAGAACATGAGCCCTCGGACAAATGGGTGAAGTGGGAAGCCCAGTCCGCGGAGGAAATGGGGAAGGAATACCACCCTCTCATGGGGCCTGGGGGTGGGGATGAGCTGCGCCTCGTCGGGGAGCCGGTGCGCGATATGGCTGGACAAATATCCGGCTTTGCGCAACTTTTTGATGTGCCCCTCCGTGACGGAGGAGGCCATCCACTTGCCTGCCGCTCTGGACATGGTTGGAGAAGGTTGAGGTGAGATGTGCGGACTTGGGCGCTGGAGCTCGAGTGCACGGAGATGGATAAGCAAAGGAGGAAGAAGGCATAGGTAAAAGGTGGATCCTTATCCCTTATATATGGGTGGATTTAAACTACGCGTCCCCACCAGCCCGGTAAAACTCGCTTATCTCCCAAGCGCCGCAATCAATGGCGCGGTTGGGGTTACCCACGTCCGTATTGATGAGAATCCCGGAATAAGGGGGACACGATCTCTGCTTTGACAAGACGTGCCAAGGAAACCGCTTCGCTAAACGCGCTGAGGTGGAACAATAAAAACGATTTGAGTAAAGGCTTGACCGTGGTGTGACGAAATACGTCAGCAGATTGAGCTTGTGTAAATATTATTCTCTCTACGGTGGAATGTGGAATTTATTTTGCAGAGCCGGACACTATCCTGGTGTCACGCCCAATATGCGACCCTATCCAAAAGGAACTCGAAGGTCCCACCAAGGATAGACCCGCATATTGGAACGCTTTTGCAAGGTGGATATCATTACATCAACATTACATAATAGAGGGGATACATACATAAGGCATACAATGCCACATGAATACAACGATACAACATTCAAGAACAACATCCGACTACGGATGGATCATAAACAGAAACTCAAACAATATCCACCCTGCTAGCCCAGGCTGCCGACCTGGAACCTATTCCCTGATCGAAGATGCAGAAGAAGAACTCAACGCAAGCAAGCATCGCTCTCGCGTCATGATCATCGCATAACCTGTACCTGCAACTGTTGTTGTAGTAATCTGTGAGCCACGAGGACTCAGCAATCCCATTACAATGGGTATCAAGAATAGCAAAGCTTAATGGGAAAGGAAGGGGTAAAGTGGTGAGGTTGCAGCAGCGGCTAAGCATATATGGTGGCTAACATACGCAAATGAGAGCGAGAAGAGAAACAAAGGAACGGTCGTGAAGCTAGCAATGATCAAGAGGTGATCCTGAACACCTACTTTCGTCAAGCATAACCCAAAAACCGTGTTCACTTCCCGGACTCCGCCGAGAAGAGACCATCACGGCTACACACGCGGTTGATGTGTTTTAATTCGGATCTGGTGTCAAGTTATCTACAACCGGACATTAACAAATTCCCATCTGCCACATAACCGCGGGCACGGCTCTCAAAAGTTTATACCCTGCAGGGGTGTCCCAACTTAGCCCATGACAAGCTCGCGATCAACGAAGGTATAGACCTTCTCCCAGAAGACCCGATCAGTCTCGAATCCCGGTTTACAAGACATTTCGACAATGGTAAAACAAGACCAGCAAGACCTCCTGGCGTGCCGACATCCCGATAGTAGCTGCACAGATCTCGCCTCGTGCCACGACCGGATGAGCAGTCCGCACAACTAAAACCAGACCTCAAATTTCCCTGAGGGGGCGCTGCAAAGCGCTCTAGTTTGGACCAACACTTAGACAAGCATTGGCCCGGGGGGCGGGGCTGAATAAAGATGACCCTTGGGTTAATTACTCCTAAGGGAAATATAGGTGGGGGTGAGGCAAATGGTAAAACCAAAGTTGGGCCTTGCTGGAGGAGTTTTATTCAAAGCGAACTGTCAGGGGGGTCCCACAAATCACCCGACCGCGTTAGGAAGGCAAAATCCGGGAACATAACACCGGTATGACGGAAACTAGGGCGGCAAGAGTGGAACAAAACACCAGGCATAAGGCCGAGCCTTCCACCCTTTACCAAATATATAGATGCATTAATAATATAAGAGATATTGTGATATCCCAACCAAAATCCTGTCCACTATGGAGAAATCTTCAACTTCACCTGCAACTAGCAACGCTATAAGAGGGGCTGAGCAAAAGCGGTAACATAGCCAAACAACGGTTTGCACAGGAAAGGTGTCAAAGGTTAGAGGTTCATGGCAATATGGGATGGCTTGAAGAGCAAATGATAGGTAATGCATCATAGCGATAGAACGAAGCAACTAGCATAGCAATGATAGTAGTGAGATCCAGGGTAGCGGCCATCTTTCCTTAAATCCCGCAAGGAAGAAGAACGAGTCCATGAAGAAGATGAAGCCACGAAGATGAACCACACGTAGACGAACACATCCTCACGATCGCAACGAAACGGGAACTATCGAGAAGAAGCACACAACATGGTAAACACACCACACATGACAAGACATGATGCACAACAAGCATGATGCATGAGAAAGCTAGATGAGGCTACTCATGGCAAGATATGATGCAAACAAGAACAACACATCAAGGCAAGTTTAAATGAGGCCGGAAACAACATATAACAATTCCGGTAAGTCCTCATATGCAAATTTCGAAATCGGTCCAGAACTTAATAAACCTTATGTTCAAGTTGTTAAACAGCAAGTTAAGATGCACCAAGATGATCTACACGAAATTCAAGTCAAGTTACATATAAAGTTCATTAGATTCGGAGCTACGACCTAGAAGATATGAGCAAAACAAGTTAAACATGGCATTGATGCAAAATGCATACAAACATCAAGCAAACACACCAAAACAAGGATGCAACATGATAATATGAAGCTACATGCAAAAACAAGCAAGTTTCATATAGAGCACACTCAAAACGGAGCAACGGTTCAAGACATGCACACTATACAAGTCATAGCAACAATCTGTCCAAAACAGCAACTAGGCATATTGCAAGCATCAAAACAATAAGCTAAAGCACCCCAACATAAAAACAAAAGGCATGGGCATGAAGTACAGGTAAAGCACTACAAAACATGAACACTGAGCTATGTCCAGAAACAACTAGAACATGCTCAAAAAGACATGGAAAGATTGCAAATAATAACAGCTTGACTTTAGCGTAAATAACATCAAAGTTGCAATGTTTAGAGCTATCAAACAACATGTTACAGGAACATATCATGGGAAACAAAGGCATGGCATGAATCTACTAATGGCATAGATCAAAAGACCCTTACTGACCATGAGCCAAAAAGGACCAGAAGATAAGATGGCACCCTTGTAAACATAGCAAGTTATATTACAGATTCATACATGGCAGGAACAACAATAAGTAGGGATGTTGGTGAGCTTGAACCACTCACTACAGAGCAATACATGGCATGACATGGCAACCAACAGTGATAAGGCATGTTTATGAAGCTAAGTATGGCAACAGCAAGGTCATAGGGTGCATGGATCACTAGGAAAACACATGGAAACAAGTGAACTTAATGTTAACAGGCTGACAGCAACATCATTTAGCAAAATTTGGAGCAAGATAACAACATGTTCCAACAGGCTATAATTGCAACCAAGGGCATGAATGGATATAGCATAACATGTAGATCAAAATATGTTTATAGAACATCTCCAGATTATGCATAAAATGATTAGTAGAGGCATGTTAACATAGCAACAAAATATAACAGAATCTGTCAGGAAATCAGCAACATCAACTACCCTACTTAGCAAGCTTGATACACTCAGCAAACAACTCACAAAAATACATGGTTAACACCTCTGGAAAGATGGCATGGCATAGATCAAAACACATGTAGACATCAACCTCATAGGATGCACACATCAATCATGGCAAAAATGACAAATGAGCAAGTTATAACAGTTTCAGTAGGTTAACATCAACATGCACTCTTCCAACAGCATTTCGGGCATCAAGATGAGCTCAAATGAAAATAATGCAATGGAATGAAATGAAGTACTCGTCGAGGCAAACAATTTGACATATTTCACGGACAAAACGGAGCTACGGATGCAGAGATACGATGCAACGAACATGGCATGATTATATGAAAAAACTGAGGACACGCGATTTTCAGAGGGGGGGGGGAAGTCAACCTCTCGGCACGGAAATCGAGGACGCCGGGGAGGTCACCGGAGTGCGGGCAGCGGCGGCCGGAGATGGGGGGCGGCGAGGAGCCCCGCTCGGCCTCGCCTGGCCCAAGGCGGCCGGGCGCGGCGGCGCGGGGAAGTGGGCGCGGGGGCTTGGCGAATCCGGAGGCGACACGTGGCGCGGCGAGGGCGGCGGACATGTCCGGCCAGTGGGGAGAAGACGTCCGGCGGCGCGAGGAGAGGGAGGGCTAGGGTTTACACCGTGAATTTCGGAGGGGAAGGAGTATTTATAGGTAGAGGGATCTAGGAGGCTCCAAATGAGGTGCGGTTTTCGGCCACGCGATCGTGATCGAACGACCGAGAGCATGGAGGGGAGTTTGCTGGGTTTTGGGCCACTTTGGAAGGGGTGTTGGGCTGCAAAAAAAGAGGGCTTTGCAGTTACCCGGTTAACCGTTGGAGTATCAAACGACCTCCAAATGGCACGAACTTGACAGGCGGTCTACTGGTGCTATACCAAGGCCGCTTGGCAAACCTCGGGCCATTCCGAGAAAGTTTAACACCCACTCACAAAAGAAGAGAAGAAGGGGAACGCCGGATGGCATAGGAGTGCCGGATTGCAAAACAGAGAACGGGTAAAATGCTCGGATGCATGAGACGAACACGCATGCAAAATGAAATGCACATGATGACATGATATGAAATGCAGATGATGACATGGCAAAGTGCAACACGCAAGCACATGACATGGCAACAGCGCGTAATAATCAAGGCACTGGCGATCGAAACCGGGGCGTTACAACACTCCTCCACTAACAAGAGATCTCGTCCCAAGATCTTAGGACCGAGACGGAAGGAAAAAGGGATGAGGTGAAACAAGAACTCAAGAGAAGAAACAAGGAATCGATAGCACTCGAGAAGAAGAGAGGAAAAGCGAGAATGACGAGGATCCAAAGCTCACGGAATCAGATAGACTATGAAATCACTCGTTCTAACCAGAGTGGTTAGAATGAGAAAAGAAACAGATAAGATTGAAAGGATTTAGGCATCACTCCGGCTAAACATGGAAGGATTAGAACACGAACTAGAGAGGATGGAAATATACTTGATGAACTCTTGAAGAATGAATTAAATCATGAAGAATCACCATGAAGAACTCCGGTGACAAAAGGATGATGAGATAGAAATGAACTATGAAAGAATAAGATGAGCCTTGCGGTGATTTAGATGGAGGTTCCAACGAGATGGCCGAGGAAAATTTGAACTCCGGAAAAGAAAAGATGAAAACATTTGGAACTAGAATTTATTCATCAAGAACAAACTCCGAAGGAAGGAATTACTCGCTTGGAGGAAATAAGAATAAGATTTATTGTATGTTTATCCTTCATCAAATTAAATTGATGACAAGCTATGGTTTTACATACTACTTATTCTTCTTGAAAAGGAATGAGAAGTGGCATATCGCAAACTTGAGAAAGGTCTTCGTGACCCACCGGTAGGATTGAAAAGAACGAATGAAATAATATGATAATCAAAGAAAAAGAATCTTGAATGAATCACCGGGAAGAATTCAAAATGACTGATGAAATAGAATGAATCACCGGGAAGAATTAGAAGAACAAAAATGCTTGAGGGACTTTAGATGCAAAAGGACAAAGAGATCGCGAACTGATTGAAGGACACTTGAACGAAGCACCGGGATAAATAGAGAACGATAACTGGAATGATGGCCTCCGGTGAAAAGAAACAGAAATCAACTCCTGAAATACTCCGGATGGATGAAAAGAATTTGCATGACTAGAAACAATTTGATAGGATAACACCGAGCTAACACTGCGAATCTCCGGGGAACGGACAAAATCTAAGAGAAAAAACTCTTCTTCGGTCTTCAAAAGACGATGAGAAACACCACCAAAATTACTGAGGTACTCCGGTAGAATGAAAAGCAAAGAGGTTGAGCCAACAATGAAAAGAGTTTGAAAATGATCTTGGAGAAGGCATGTGACTGATGGAATCCATTCTTATGTCACAACTGAAAAGAATTATGAATGACTCCAGGGGAATCAGAAGAGTCAGGTAAGATCCTGGAAAAAGACCTATGGGTTAGGGCCCACTGAGGAGATAACACCGTTGAAAAGGATTGTTGAATAGATAGATGATGCACCGGAACAATTGAAATATTTGAATGAGGTGACAACCTCGAATTAATTAAAACACAGACAAATCTCCTGAGATGTCTTGCACACTCCGGAAGGATAAACTGGCGAGAAGCGAACGAGCAAGGAGAACACTTAAGCCGAGGAAAAAGAATATGACCAACCCGAAAAACTTGAACTAAGTCCACCGGAAAGAAAAGAGATGAAGAATGTCCAACAAAAGAGAATTCACCGGTTGAAACAATTGAGGGAAGACTGAAGAGGCTCCGTACGAAGGTAATTGATGCTCGAAAGAGGCTTAGGCTCCGGGAAGAGGGTGGGAGGGCGGGAAAACAAAGGCAACTGGAAGGGAGAACCGACGAATATCTTGAAGAGAAAAACACCGGTTGAAATCATTGAGGAAAGAAAACAAAGATTTCGCACGAGTAGGATGGATACTCGATTACGGACTCCGGCTTCGAGAATAAGAAGGGTGGGCGGGTGGGAAAAACAAGGACAACTTTGGACAAGGAAAAACAACGACGTCGGAGGAAGAACTGAGGATTGAACTTGGCAAAGATGAAGAGGCTCGAGTCAACTTGACGAGAAATGCACCGGATAAAAGAGGATGGACAACGAACGGAAAACCAACTGCGTGAACCTAAAGAAAAAAATTTGAAGGGGAAGAGGAGTAGTTCAAAACACCTACGTCAAGATTCCTCACCAGAGCGACGAAGGGGCAGAGGAGTAAAAAGAATTCCTACTCTCCGATATAACTAGACTCTGAAAACAGTTTTCTTCTAGACTCAACAACGGCCAACAATCAAGGGGGCCTTAGGGTCGGTCGAAGCTCGATACCAACTTGAACACGCCCAATATGCGACCCTATCCAAAAGGAACTCGAAGGTCCCACCAAGGATAGACCCGCATATTGGAACGCTTTTGCAAGGTGGATATCATTACATCAACATTACATAATAGAGGGGATACATACATAAGGCATACAATGCCACATGAATACAACGATACAACATTCAAGAACAACATCCGACTACGGATGGATCATAAACAGAAACTCAAACAATATCCACCCTGCTAGCCCAGGCTGCCGACCTGGAACCTATCCCCTGATCGAAGAAGCAGAAGAAGAACTCAACGCAAGCAAGCATCGCTCTCGCGTCATGATAATCGCATAACCTGTACCTGCAAATGTTGTTGTAGTAATCTGTGAGCCACGAGGACTCAGCAATCCCATTACCATGGGTATCAAGACTAGCAAAGCTTAATGGGAAAGGAAGGGGTAAAGTGGTGAGGTTGCAGCAATGCTAAGCATATATGGTGGCTAACATACGCAAATGAGAGCGAGAAGAGAAACAAAGGAACGGTGTGAAGCTAGCAATGATCAAGAGGTGATCCCTAACACCTACTTACATCAAGCATAACCCAAAACCATGTTCACTTCCGGACTCCGAGAAGAGACCATCACGGCTACACACGCGGTTGATGTGTTTTAATTCGGATCCGTGTCAAGTTATCTACAACCGACATTAAAAATTCCCATCTGCCACATAACCGCGGGCACGGCTCTCGAAAGTTTATACCTGCAGGGTGTCCCAACTTAGCCCATGACAAGCTCTCGCGATCAACGAAGGAATAGACCTTCTCCCAGAAGACCCGATCAGTCTCGGAATCCCGGTTTACAAGACATTTCGACAATGGTAAAACAAGACCAGCAAGACCTCCCGGCGTGCCGACATCATGATAGTAGCCGGGCGTATCTCGTCTCAGGCCACGACCAGATGAGCAGTCCGTACAACTAAAACCAGACCTCAAGTTTCCCTGAGGGGGCGCTGCAAAGCGCTCTAGTTTGGACCAACACTTAGACAAGCATTGGCTCGGGGGGGCTGAATAAAGATGACCCTTGGGTTAATTACTCCTAAGGGAAATATAGGTGGTGGTGAGGGAAATGGTAAAACCAAAGTTGGGCCTTGCTGGAGGAGTTTTATTCAAAGCGAACTGTCAGGGGGGTCCCATAAATCACCCGACCGCGTTAGGAACACAAAATCCGGGAACATAACACCGGTATGACGGAAACTAGGGCGGCAAGAGGAACAAAACACCGTGCATAAGGCCGAGCCTTCCACCCTTTACCAAATATATAGATGCATTAATAATATAAGAGATATTGTGATATCCCAACCAAAATCCTATCCACCATGGAGAAATCTTCAACTTCACCTGCAACTAGCAACGCTATAAGAGGGGCTGAGCAAAAGCGGTAACATAGCCAAACAACGGTTTGCATAGGAAAGGTGTCAAAGGTTAGAGGTTCATGGCAATATGGGATGGCTTGAAGAGCAAATGATAGGTAACGCAGCATAGCGATAGAACGAAGCAACTAGCATAGCAATGATAGTAGTGAGATCCTGGGTAGCGGTCATCTTGCCTGAAATCCCGCAAGGAAGAAGAATGAGTCCATGAAGAAGATGAAGCCACGAAGACGAACCACACGTAGACGAACGCATCCTCACGATCGCAACGAAACGGGAACTATCGAGAAGAAGCACATAACATGGTAAACACACCACACATGACAAGACATGATGCACAACAAGCATGATGCATGAGAAAGCTAGATGAGGCTACTCATGGCAAGAGATGATGCAAACAAGAACAACACACATCAAGGCAAGTTTAAATGAGGCCGGAAACAACATATAACAATTCCAGTAAGTCCTCATATGCAAATTTCAAAATTGGTCCAGAACTGAATAAACCTTATGTTCAAGTTGTTAAACAGCAAGTTAAGATGCACCAAGATGATCTACACGAAATTCTAGTCAAGTTACATATAAAGTTCATTAGATTCGGAGCTACGACCTAGAAGATATGAGCAAAACAAGTTAAACATGGCATTGATGCAAAATGCATACAAACATCAAGCAAACACACCAAAACAAGGATGCAACATGATAATATGAAGCTACATACAAAAACAAGCAAGTTTCATATAGAGCACACTCAAAACGGAGCAACGGTTCAACACATGCACACTATACAAGTCATAGCAACAATCTGTCCAAAACAGCAACTAGGCATATTGCAAGCATGAAAACAATAAGCTACAGCACCCCAACATAAAAACAAAAGGCATGGGCATGAAGTATAGGTAAAGCACTACAAAACATGAACACTGAGCTATCTCCAGAAACAACTAGAACATGCTCAAAAAGACATGGAAAGATTGCAAATAATAACAGTTTCAGACTTTAGCAGAAATAACATCAGGTTGCAATGTTTAGAGCTATCAAACAACATGTTACAGGAACATATCATGGCAACCAAAGGCATGGCATGAATCTACTAATGGCATAGATCAAAAGACCCTTACTGACCATGAGCCAAAAAGGATCAGAAGATAAGATGGCACCCATGTAAACATAGCAAGTTATATTACAGATTCATACATGGCAGGAACAACAATAAGTAGGCATGTTGGTGAGCTCGAACCACTCACTACAGAGCAATACATGGCATGACAAGGCATCCAACAGTAAGAATTCATGTTTATGAAGCTAAGCATGGCAAGAGCAAGGTCATAGGGTGCATGGATCACTAGGAAAACACATGGAAACAAGTGAACTTAATGTTAACAGGCTGACAGCAACATCATTTAGCAAACTTTGGAGCAAGATAACAACATGTTCCAGCAGGCTATAATTGCAACCAAGGGCATGAATGGATAGATCATAACATTTAGGTCAAAACATGTTTATAGAACATCTCCAGATTATGCATAGAATGATTAGTAGAGGCATGTTAACATAGCAACAAAATATAACAGAATCTGTGAGGAAATCAGCAACAGCAACTACCCTACTTAGCAAGCTTGATACACTTAGCACACAACTCACAAAAATACATGGTTAACACCTATGGAAAGATGGCATGGCATAGATCAAAACACATATAGACATCAACCTCATAGGATGCACACATCAATCAAGGCAAAAATGACAGATGAGCAAGTTATAACAGTTTCAGCAGGCTAACATCAACATGCACTCTTCGAACAGCATTTCGGGCATCAAGATGAGCTCAAATGAAAATAATGCAATGGAATGAAATGAAGTACTCGTCGAGTCGAACAATTTGACATATTACACGCACAAAACGGAGCTACGGATGCAGAGATACGATGCAACGAACATGGCATGATTATATGAAAAAAACTGAGGACAGGCGATTTTCAGAGGGGGGGGGGAAGTCAACCTCTCGGCACGGAAATCGAGGACGCCGGGGAGGTCAACGGAGTGTGGGCAGCAGCGGCCGGAGATGAGGGGGCCGGCGAGGGAGCCCCGCCTGGACCCCGGCGGGACGGCGCGGGGAAGTGGGCGCGGGGGCTTGGCGAATCCGGAGGTGACATGTGGCGCGGCGAGGGCGGCGGACATGTCCGGCCAGCGGGGAGAAGACGTCCGGCGGCGCGAGGAGAGGGAGGGCTAGGGTTTACACCGTGAATTTTGGAGGGGAAGGAGTATTTATAGGTAGAGGGAGCTAGGAGGCTCCAAATGAGGTGCGGTTTTCGGCCACGCGATCGTGATCGAACGACCGAGAGCATGGAGGGGAGTTTGCTGGGTTTTGGGCCACTTTGGAAGGGGTGTTGGGCTGCAACAAAAGAGGGCTTTGCGTTTACCCGGTTAACCATTGGAGTATCAAACGACCTCCAAATGGCACGAAACTTGACAGGCGGTCTACCGGTGCTATACCAAGGCAGCTTGGCAAACCTCGGGCCATTCCGAGAAAGTTTAACACCCACTCACAACAGAAGAGAAGAAGGGGAACGCCGGATGGCATAGGAGTGCCGGATTGCAAAATGGACAACGGGTAAAATGCTTGGATGCATGAGACGAACACGCATGCAAAATGAAATGCACATGATGACATGATATGAAATGCAGATGATGACATGGCAAAGTGCAACACGCAAGCACATGACATGGCAACAACGGCGAATAACTGGCGGACACCTGGCGCATCGAAACCGGGGCGTTACACCTGGTGTTCAAAATCTTCTATGAATTATTCGGAGGAGGAACCGCCTTGCAATGCCGAAGACAATATGCGCGTCGGACTCGTCGTCATTGAAGCCTGGTTCAGGGGCTACTGAGGGAGTCCTGGACTAGGGGGTGTCCGGATAGCCGAACTATCATCATTGGCCGGACTCCAAGACTATGAAGATACAAGATTGAAGACTTCGTCCTGTGTCCGGATGGGACTTTCCTTGGCGTGGAAGGCAAGCTTGGCGATACGGATATGTAGATCTCCTACCATTGTAACCGACTCTGTGTAACCCTAGCCCTCTCCGGTGTCTATATAAACCGGAGGGTTTTAGTCCATAGGACGAACAACAATCATACCATAGGCTAGCTGCTAGGGTTTAACCTCCTTGATCTCGTGGTAGATCTACTCTTGTACTACCCATATCATCAATATTAATCAAGCAGGAGTAGGGTTTTACCTCCATCGAGAGGGCCCGAACCTGGGTAAAAATATCGTGTCCCTTGTCTCCTGTTACCATCCGCCTAGACGCACAGTTCGGGACCCCCTACCCGAGATCCGCCGGTTTTGACACCGACAGTCATGGCGAACTGGTTTCCCATGGCGCTCAAGGACGGTGCTCGCACCTGGCTCCTGAACCTGGCTCCTGGCAAGATTTCCTCCTGGGACGGGATGCACACTCACTTCATCGCCAACTTCCAGGGCTCTCGCGACCGGCCCCCGGCCATGAGCGACATGCGACGCATCAAGCAACAGCCAGGAGAGACCCTGCAAAAGTACATCCAGCGCTTCAACAACGCTCGCCTCAAGATCCCCAGGGTGACTGAGGAGGCCATCATCTTAGCCTTCTCTGACGGCGTGCGTGACATCAAGATGAAAGAGGAGCTAGCAATCCATGAAGACTTGTGCACATCCCTAGAGTTGTTCTACTTGGCGACCAAGTGCGCCATGGCTGAGGAAGGGCGCCTCTCCCTCCTCGAGCTTCCGGCCGTCGATCTAGAAGAGAAGAAGCGCAAGGTCAATCACGTGAAGCGCAAGGGGGCTGCTATGCTTGCAGCAGCGCCGGACTCCAAGCGAGGCAGGGACCAGCCTGAGTCATCCAAGGGCAGTCGATACTGCGTGTACCACGACCTCCACACCCACAACACCAACGAATGCCAAGAGCTCAGGGCTGTGCTGATGCGCGTGCCGGCCGACGCCCCGAGCACAACGACCGGGGCTATGGCCGAGGAGGAGGAAGAGGTGGAGGACGATGGGAGGACCGTGGCCCTCGCCAAGGGTGGCGCGACTGACCTCGCGAGGACCGCTGGCAGGACCAGCCTCGCGAGGGAGGCTGGAGGGATCAGCCTCGTGAGGATCGCGCTCAAGGCAACGCAGGCCTCCCTCCTCTGCCACCTCAGCCAAAGAGGAATGAAGACCATCATCAGGATGAAGGGGCTGGGGGCTTCTAGGAGCCGCACGCGATCGCTTGCATCTTAGGCGGTGCTTAGGCCCCAGCCTCTCAGTGCATCTTCAAACAGTTCGCTCGCAAGGTGAATGCAGTCCTCCCCAAGCTTGAGGCCACACGCCCTCTCAGGAGGTCAGCATGCGCCATCACGTTCAGCTCCGCGGGTCAGCTCAAGTGCGCAGCCACAGCCAGAGTCCTGATACTTTGCTCCCCAACCATCAGCAATGTGCAAGTCACCAGGACCCTCATCGACGGCGGAGAAGGACTCAACGTCCTGCCGTCGAGACATTCAATAGTCTCCAAGTGCCATACAATCAGCTTCAGCCAACCAAGCATTTCTCAGGAGTCACTGATGATTCCACCATTCTGATAGGGCAAGTACGACTTCCTGTCACCTTCGGGAAGCGCGACAACTACCGCATCGAGCTCATTGACTTTGACGTTGCCCACATTCGCCTGCCATACAATGCCATCCTCGGGTACCCAGCCCTGGCCAAGTTCATGGCAGTGACTCATCACGGCTACAATGTCCTCAAGATTCCAGGAAGCTGTGGAGTCATCACGGTGCCTTGTGAGGAGAGGGATGCAGTGTGTTCTCTGGAGCATGCTTTTTAGGCCGCGGCAATCGAAGACCTAGATCACAGGAGCGGAAGACTTCCCGAGGCAGTCCCCAAGAAGAAGAAGGCATCACCTGGTCCGAGCCCTCAGGAGGAAGGCCCCTCTGGTGGCGTTTCATCAGGACCCGCGCCCGTCCAAGGGGCGCCACCCTCTACCACATAGGAAGGTGCACCCGGCGCCCTCCTCGGGCACGGCTCGAGGGCTCTCTCCTGGAGGGCCACTGACTTTGCCAAGATCACGAGGGAGGCGCTCGGGCACCACTTGGAGGCGTGTTTGAAAGCTCGTTTCCCTCAGGAAGGAGCAAGGCAAGGAGGGCCAAACCCTCGGGAGTTCATCAGCGAGATCATTTAGGAGTTGCAGGAGTCAAGAGTCATGAGTGGTAGCCGTCGCTTACCCGCCGTAGCTCCCCATCCAGGCGAGCATGGTGGGCTGCGCGTCTGCATCGACGTACCAGGGCTCAATCGAGCCGCCTCTTAGGAGTTCTTATGGCCCTCACGCGTGGGACGCTGCGAAGGCCCACCCCACAGCTATGTTCGCATGCCTTTCGGCCTGCCGAACATGGCTGCCGAGCGTCAACGCCTCATGAGGAGCATTCTGGAGGCTCAGGAGGTTAGGCATTTCATAGTCCTGACGGAGGTGGAGATGGTCCTCGAGGAGCCTCCTGCGCCTCTGGAGCCCCCCGAGGCTCCTGGGCCTGGGGGCTCGTGAGGATCGGTTTCCACAACACGATTCGTCAGCTACTTCAGCATCCGTTCATCTCCAACATCATCAGGTGACATCCTTCGAGTTTCATTCTCAGCTGGGAGCGCCCCCAGGGCTGCATCATTCCCAGGCTGCATGGGCCCGTCCCTGCAGCATGTATCCCTTTTGCTCATGTCTTTAGGTTACTTTGTTGGGGGCGCCCCTCGGGCTGCATTATCCCCAAGCCGCTCAGGCCTGACCCAGCGGCATGTATCTCTCTCGCGTTTATTCAGGTCATGCATTTGACCCGCCATGATTATTACTTGATGCCTGTGATGGCACCCTTCTTCCCTCATGACAGCCGCTTGCATGTTAAAAGGGGGGGGGGTACCTGAGCATCGCGACTCATGGACTCTTACTGGCTCTCTAGCCCTCACCTCCTGGCCTTGTCCACGGCATCGCGACCTGGCATACCAGCAACGGCTAAGCTCGCTCAAGGGCCGGGACCTGAGGACGTAGAGCGTCAGCATCTAACCAAATTTGCAAGAGCACATTACAAATAAAGGCCTAGAGCCAGGCGCAACCCGCCTTGAGGTAGGGCCCCGTGAGTCCCGCGCTGGCTCACGGGTGCCCAAATACACCTCGTCATGCCCTACCGTGCCAGCCACATGTCGTATGGGCTGTACACGCCTGGGCTCCTCCCGGAGGGGAGCCCCCTCCCACGCACCAGTGGAAGCACCATGCTCCGCGTTGGCTGATGACACTGCCGAGGAGTGGCTATGCCCGTACACATACGAAAGCTCTATGCTCCGGCTGGTGATAAACAACTGAGGGTGGCCCCTGGCCGCATCAATCTCAGGGAGCCCAGAGCTCACTGCCCGGTCCTATCGTAACACCTCCCCTCGGGAGCATCATGCAAGGGGGCTGGGCACGAGGGCTATGCCTGGATCACGCCCAGGCGCACGCCACCCAGCCAGGCCCCTTGGGCCTGGTTCGTCGCGCGCCCCTCCCTGAGAGGAGCCAAGGTACGAAGGCCATTTGAACGTCAAGGGGGACTCCTGAGCATCGCGACTCAGGAGCCTAACTGGTCATGTAGCCCCTCACTCCTTAGTTCCGAAAAGCTAATGGCGGTTGAGGTATCCATGGGGCCGGGCCATGCCAACGTAGAATGGTAGATCCACTCCTATACCTCCGCTCCCTACTTGCTGTTCGCGCGTCAAGGGGGACACCTGAGCATCGTGACTCAGGAGCCTAACTGGTCACGTAGCCCCTCTGTCGGTGTCAAAACCGGCGGATCTCGGGTAGGGGGTCCCGAACTGTGCGTCTAGGCGGATGGTAACAGGAGACGAGGGACACAATGTTTTTACCTGTGTTCAGCCCTCTCGATGGAGGTAATACCCACGCCCCGCTTGATTAATATTGATGATATGGGTAGTACAAGAGTAGATCTACCACGAGATCAATGAGGCTAAACCCTAGAAACTAGCCTATGGTATGATGGTTGAGATGTAATGTTGTGTCCCACGGATTCACGGCCCTCCGGTTTATATAGACACCGGAGAGGCTAGGGTTACACAGAGTCGGTTACAATGGTAGGAGATCTACATATCCAGATTGCCAAGCTTGCCTTCCACGCCAAGTAAAGTACCTTCCAACACGAGCCGGAGTCTTCAATCTTCTATCTTCATAGTCCGGGAGTCCGCGGATATTGATAGTCCGCTGTCCGAACACCCCTAGTCCAGACTCCTCAAGAGTTCCCTGAACCAGTCTTCAATGACGATAAGTCCGGCGTGCATAATATTCGGCATTGCAAGGCGGGTTCCTCCTTGAATAATCCAGAGAAGATAATGAA
>JAHHZJ010002745.1:0-27028 GCA_021437245.1 Aegilops speltoides | reverse complement strand
ACACTCAACTCTCCTCACCGATTTGGCTGTGGTGGAAGAAAGGATTGAGTGGAAAGCAACTTGGGAAGGCTAGAAATCAAGTTTCATATGGTGGGAGTGGAGCAACTTGATCTCAACACAAGGGTAGGTAGTTTTCTTCTCGAAATGTAAGGTAGGAGTGGTAGTTCTTTCGATGGCTCTTCCATGAATGAAGAGGAGGTGGAGGGTATTTATAGCCTCCACACAAAATCCAACTGCTAATACACATTTGACCAATCTCGGCCTACATCGGTTGACAACTCCGGTGAGACCGAAAGTTCAAATCTTGTGAACGTTGGGATTTTCGTGGGACCGAAAATACAATCTCTGTGAGTCCGATTCTTCCAAAGACTAGGGTTTGCCAATCTCGTGGGACCGACTTTATCATCTCGGTGACACCGATATGATGACATGTATGTTACGGAAGCTTGGCAACACTAGTTTCGTGAGACCGAGTTTGGAATCGAAAATCCAAATTACTAGGGTTTGGCTTTGTGGCTGAGGTGGTTCATCTCGTGTGACTGAAGTTTAGGAAATCGTGGGACCGAGATTACTTATGAGTGTATGTTGGAATGAAAGATTGCGATAGTTTGGGAGATGTATCACTAAGCACTTTGAGCGACCAGATCATTAATCATAACCTCATCCCCTTTAATAGTATTGGCTTTCCTATAGACTCAATGTGATCTTGGATCACTAAACCAAAAATGGAGTCTTGAGCTTTTGCCAATGCTTGCCTTAGCATTTTGAGGGGTCCACATCTTCACCATTGCCATACCCATATCACCGAACTTTCTCAAATGTTCTCAAGAAACTATTAGTTCAATGATATATATGTTGTTATTAATTACCAAAACCACCCGGGATTAGTTGCACTTTCAATCTCCCCTTTTTGGTAATTGATGACAACATATAGATCAAAGCTCTCAAATGATATAATCAATGAATAATATCGTCGCTTTGAGAAGTATGTGATAAGCAAGAGCTCCCCTAAATTTGTGCATTATTTAAGATTTATGCTGAATGCAAATGCACAATCGATTAGGATCATGGGTCACTCTTCCATGTCACATACATCTTGGTGGAGCGCACAAAATGAAAAGAATGAATAGCATGCACCCAATCACCAAGACATGAGTAAATGATCATACAAGATATGAATGGCATATGATAAGCATTAAGCACACATTAAGGCATAGTATGATCAAGCACTCATCAAAGTAGAGCAAACGTAGTATCAAACACACTAATGTCTCGAAAAACTCAAAAGTATCTCAAAAGACCGCAAATGAAACGAAGAGCAAAAACGAGCACTCTCTCTCGAAGTCCTATGATCTATACACTTTTCCCTTTGGCAACAAGTTACCAAAAGTTCGAAAGGTATAGAGCTAAACGCCACTAGGGACTCTCGGGCGGGCCTCGTCTGGTTGATGGAGTTGAGATAGCTGCATCCGCAAAGGCTTCACCTGATGTCTGTGGAGCCGGAGGAGTGGTCATGGAGCCGAGCCGGAACCGATGGAGCTGGGAGGTGCCGATGTCAGAGTCTGTGTCTGCCATCGAATAGCAAATGATCGGGTTTTGTGGGAACCGAGCAGCTGTTCATAATCATCCCGACTAGGTCATCTTGCATCTCATTCATGAGCTCTTCCTTCTCCTCTTAGCTTCTCGATATTCGCTTCAAGTTGTTGACCGTGACTTGCACTTCAGCCACTTGACATCCAGAGCATGGATCTTATCTTCAACAATCCTCTCAAGACTCCTAAGACCGCACAATGCTGGCCAGCGTTGTTCAATCCTCCGGTAGCTTCAAGGAGCTGTTCTCCAACACTCTTGGTTTTGTTGCTGCTGCCGCTTCCTTCTCGCCTTTAGCTTGTTTGGCAGCTTCAGACTTTGCTTGACCTTCAATGACGTGGATCATCCTCACCATCACAACTTCATTGTCCTCATGCTCAAAGGCAGCAAGGCAAATGTGGTCTATCCAACAAGTAGGTGCCGTGCCAAACTTGGCATTGATAAGCATCTCAATGTGCGCAAAACCACATGACCTCTTCTCGTCTCTCGTCCGCCCCTCTTGATAGTCTCAACTATCGTGTCCATCACCTTGAAAGGTGCCTTCGATCTAGTATATGCAGCATGTTGATAGAATAGCCTCTTATCATGCGATGATCTCCACTTGGGCATCAAGGTATGCCTCGTAATGGTGTTTGTGGTAGGAGACTGCCGCTCAAGATGATACACGAGCCGAAGCTTCAGATTTCCACATCCTTAGTCGGTACCTCATTGTACATATTTTTCATAGACTCATGATTCTTCTTGGGAATACCATAGACATCAACATCATCCTCTCTCTCAAGACTAGAGCATTCAGAAGGCTGCCCATTCTTCAACAGTTGAAGAGAATCTCCGACCTTCACTCATCCATACAATCCTCGCCATCTGGATAGAAATGAGTCAGGCATAGAATTGCATGATCATCTCATCATTCCAAGCCGCTCGACTTCACCAACGAACTCAAGAACACCACATGCAAGAAAGCTCTCATGCACATGTGGAAAGAAGTCTCTGTGCTCTTCACTATCAATGTATGCCCAAATAACATAGCGAGTGTCAGAATAATGGGCTTTTGTCCATAAGCATACCTCATAGAAATCTTGTCGCTCTCCGTGTGGAACCTTGGGTCAACAAAGCAGTCCTTCTCCTCACAAAGATATGGATCAGCTTGTCTCCATAGCCCGAGACCTTTATCCTTTCTTTCCTTCATGTTTTCAGCTCGAGGATGAGCATCATTGTGAATCGCAATCTCTCGATTTAAGTTTCAGAAGAACTACGTGCCTCATCATCCGACTCACTGGTGGCACATTGTCTTTCTTCTTCTCCAAGCAGTGAATGTTTCGAGCAGCTTCTTGGGCTTGGCAGCAGGCTTGGCTTGAGCTGCCTTTGCTTGAGCAGATGGCTTAGATTTTGAAGGTGCTCCTGCCCTAATGGCATCGCATGAACTTTGGCTTCGAGGAGGAGGTCGGAGCCTCATCCTCATCATCATCATTGCTTCATCATGCACAATCCTCTTCCTCTTGGAAGTTTTCTTCACCTTGCTCGAGGTTTCTTCTTCCATGCTCAGCTTTTGGCAACAAAGGACTTCTTCACTTTATCGGTGCCTTTCTTGGTTTGTCGCCTTGATGCTCTTTGGCAACCACTTTCCTCTTTGGCTTGGAGGAGATCTCTTCCTCAGCTATGAAATCGTAATCTTCTTCATCGTAATTCTTCTTCTTCTGCCCTCGTGGCAGGGAGGCAAACCACTTGGTGTGCTCACCATCATCGTAAAAGCCATGGCCTCGTGACTAGTGCCTCGCCTCGAATTTCAGCAATTGGAGATTCAGACCTGTTCGGCGTCACCGCATCCGACATGGTCGACAACCCGTGAATAGATTAGGTATAGGCGAGAATAGAAGAGTTATCACAAACCGCAGAAGATTTTGCAAAAAATGAGTTCAAATTTCAGTTTTAGGTTTTCACAGAATGCATTTCGCTCGATCGAGTCTAAAATTCGTGAATCCGGTGTTCAAACAGAAGCATTCACACCACTTTCGGTCAGACCGATGTGGGTTTCGGTCCTACCGAAAACACTAGGGTTTCACTAAATCCTCATTTCGGTCGCACTGATTTGCACAACTCGGTTGGACCGAAGAGTGCAGTGCAATGGCCAGAGGCCAAATCGGTCATACCGAGAATGTAAAATCGGTCTCACCGAGATGTGTTCGGCGGAAACCTAACCCTAAAACTTTTACTCGAATTTTGTTCTAAGAACTAATCTGCTGGATAGGAAGATCTCAAACGTGGCAAGATACTAGGCAAACCAATCGTGCATTGAATCGGAAGTTGAAACACGAGAGGATCAAACTCACCCTAACTTGGTGGAGTTCTTCTACTACGCAACGGCGCTGGAGAGAATGTCCGCTGACGGCGACGGAAACCTGCGGCGCAGGGCGACAGCGATTTACGGAGACGATCCGAGACCACGGCAACGGCAAAGAAGGGTTTGGGGCGACATTTTGAAGAAGGAATCAACGCAACCGCCTCGGTATATATACCTTTAGTCCGTCGGTGGGACGAAGTTAAAAACCCGTGGCACCGAGATGGATAATCAGCAGGCGAGCACACATTTCGTCACTACCAAATTTGCAACTTGGTTTCACCGAGGTAAAACCTAGATCAATCCAAGTGCTTTCTTTCCGTCCGATTTGAGTGGGTTGGTCTCGACCGAAAATTCTTAGAAGGTTTTGGAATTTTAGTCTTAGACGGATCGGTGGCCCGAGTGCTCCTCACTCGTTGTGTCCGAAAATGACTTGTTCAAAGTTTGTGATATAAGCATGAATAGAATTTGAGACAAGAAAGCATAGATAGCTAGGAGGAACTTAGGCATTCTTGTCCATCCATTTGGTCAAAAAAGAAAATCCAAAGACCAAAGCAACAAATGGATGTCCTCGAATGGATAAAATTATGCATCCAACATGCTCACACAATAAGATAGCAAATGAAATATGTGTCAAACATGCACAAACAAAACACTAGCTACTATCACACAATTTGTCGATGACTAGGTCATCTATATATGAGTATATTGACTTAGGAGTCAAATGAGAACATTTGATCATAGGTCATACTCATCGCTTAAGCACAAGTGGGGTTACCACTTTTACATAAAGCATTAATGTGTTCACATCATTTGAAGATGCTTTAGCTCAATTCTTTAGAGCAAAGCTCCCCTTGATGTGAGAACCCTTTAAAGGGTCAAACTAACCTTGGGTTGTCGAGAAGACTTCATGTAGATGTTGAAGATGTGGATGCTCAATGTTGATGAAGATCATCAAGAGTTGGGAGCAATCCTTTGATTCGGGCACTTTCAATACCTACATGGGTTAGTCCCACAAGGAACAAACAAGGATATCCATGGACATAGATTGAAGTACACAAAAGATGATGTCCATGAAAGCAATGATTACCTTGTCCCTTGACTTACCAATAAGAGGGTTTGTGACTCCATGAACTAGTGCAAGATGTGGAAGTTGATTGCACAAGTTCTTGCCAAAATGAATGTGAGTGAAGTATGTTATGGAGTCACCCTCAAGAACTCTCTAGTTCTTCTTCTTCGATCCACATCATCTTGATGGGAATCCTTGGGGTAGTAGTTGAGCTTGTAGAAGTAGAACTTGACGCTTCCTTGGGAACCCACTTGACCATGGCCTTAGGTGCTTCAATAAATGCATCAATCTCTCTTGAAGCTTGTCCTTGCCTTTTAGCTTGTGGTCTTGTGGTGGAAGATCATCTTGAGCTTGTTCCACATTGGAAGAAGTAGGATCATACTTCTCCTTTTGAGAAACAAACTTTGGAGGATATTGACCTTCTTCCCATTCAACACCCTCGGCGTTGAACTTTCGCTCAAAACCAATTCCTTGATTCTTCCTGCCTTCCTTGCTTAAGTAACAATTTCTCAAAGTTCTTGCTTCCGCAAGGCTCTTGTAGACACCTTTCTATAATCCTTTCAATAAACTATTTTCTTGCTCAAGTGTAACTTGGCTTGAAACATTGTTAGTGGAATCAAGAGAACTACTAGAAGTAACAACATTGGATTTAGCATGGTTATTGTTACTACTAGATGAAGAATTTTTCTTATGCTTGTCATGCTTAGTTTTAATAGGTGGCAAGAAATTAGACAAGAGAAGTCGCTTTGGCAGGATATGAAGAACTCTTCTTCAAGATCGCATTGATAGCTTTTAGAAACTCATGTTCTTGCTCTAGATTGAGCTTCTCGGCGTAGCTTCTCATGAGATCTTAGGAGCTCTATGATCTTCTTGAGTTGTTTCATGAGCTAACTTAAGAGTGTTTAGTTCTTTAGTTAGACGCTCAATCTCCTTCATAGCATTGTCATTCGAATTTTCTCGACTATAAAGACTACTAGCATGTTCATCATTACTAGGCTCACTAGATTTGTCATATAAAAGCTCATCTTCACCAAGCAAGTCATCCTCATCACTATCAAAGTCAATAAATTCAGGGTGTGATACCTTGGGGCCTTTAGCCATGAAGCATCTTCCAATTCCTTCATTTGGTGAATCAAATATGTCATAGGAGTTGGAGTTGGAGGATACGAGAGCAAGACCGCAACACCTTCATCTTGATCAGTATTCGAGTTGGAGTGATAGCTTCTTTCGAGTGATTGTCTGAGTCGGAGCCGAGACCCATTCACCTACATGAGCTTGATGTTTCCTTCTTGTGTAGCTCCTTGATGACTTGTCTTTCCTTTCCTAATCCTTGCTTCTCCGAGAGGATCTTCGCTCATAACGATCATCTCTACTCCTTCTCTCTTCGAGGTGACTCTTCTCTTGAGCTTCTTCTTCTTGGAGATTCTTCTCTTCTCTTGTGGGGAGCCAAGCACTCATTTGAGTAGTGTCCGGTCTTCCACAATTGTAGCAGCTTCGATCACGACTAGAAGATCTATTTTCATCATATGATCTAGACTTTGAGCTTCTTTCCTTGCTTCTACTCTTGTAGAATTTGTTGAAGTTCTTCACCATTAGGCTTATCTCTTCATTGGAAACTAGCTTGTCACTTGAGGTTGTAGGAGCATCAATTGTAGCTTTGTAAGCACCACTTGACTTGTTGTGAAGCTCTTCCTTCTCTTTAAGTGTCATCTCATGAGCAACAATTCTTCCAATGACTTCGGTAGGCTTGAGATTCTTGTAGTTTGGCATCATTTGGATCAAAGTGCACACGGTGTCATACTTTCCATCCAAAGCTCTGAGAATCTTCTTGATGATGAATCGGTCGGTCATTTCTTCGCTTCCTAAGCCGCAATCTCATTTGTGATGAGAGCAAGCCTAGAGTACATTTCATTAATTCTTCACCTTCCTTCATCTTGAACTTGTCAAGTCGACCTTGAAGAACATCTAGCTTTGATTCCTTCACGGACTCGTACCTTCTGCATTTCACCAAAGTATCCCAAATCTCTTTTGCATTCTCAAGACGGCTGATTTTGTTGAACTCCTCTGACACAAAGCATTGAAGAGAATGTCACAAGCTTGAGCATTGTTTTGTAACATCCGCAATTCATCCGCCAGTAGCTTCACGATCCGGAACTTTTCCTTCCTCAAGAACTCACCTTGCAAGCCAACACAAATAATGCCCCATGCGGTGGTTATGTCCAAGAATATGCATTTTCATTTTATGCTTCCAACTAGCAAAGTTTGAACCATCAAAGTAAGGACCTCTACTTAAAATTACCCTCACTAGACGCCATACTCTCCTAGGTTGTGAAACCAAGCTTATGGAGTCCAATGCAATGGAAACCAATACAATGGAGACCAAAGCTCGATACCACTTGTAGGATCGAAAGTATGTCTAGAGGGGGTGATTAGACTACTTGACAATATAAAAATTCAGCCTTTGAGTAAGACAAGTTTTGGCAGATTTCAAGATAATGATCAAGTCAAGTATCACCCTACACATGCAATTCTAGAGTATTGGCAGCGGAAAGTAAATTGCACATGTAGTAAAGAGAGGTGGAGAAGAGCAAACGCAATTTGGAGACACGGAGATTTTTCTCGTGGTTCCGATAGGTGGTGCTATCGCCAATCCACGCTGATGGAGACTTCAACCCACCTGAGGGTAACGGCCAGCGAGAGTCCACGAGGGCTCCACCCACTAAGGGTCCACTAAGAAGCAACCTTGTCTATGCCATCATGGCATACGCCCACGGAGGACTAGCCTTACTCGGGTAGATCTTCACTAAGTAGGCGATCTCCTTGCCCTTACAAACTTCTTGGTTCAACTCCACATCTTGACGGAGGCTCCCAAGCCACACCTAACTAATCTAGGAGGCACCACCTCCAAAAGGTAATAGATGGTGTTGATGATGATGAACTCCTTGCTCTTGTGCTTCAAATGATAATCTCCCCAACACTCAACTCTCCTCACCGATTTGGCTGTGGTGGAAGAAAGGATTGAGTGGAAAGCAACTTGGGAAGGCTAGAAATCAAGTTTCATATGGTGGGAGTGGAGCAACTTGATCTCAACACAAGGGTAGGTAGTTTTCTTCTAAAATGTAAGGTAGGAGTGGTAGTTCTTTCGATGGCTCTCTCCACTAATGAAGAGGAGGTGGAGGGTATTTATAGCCTCCACACAAAATCCAACTGCTACACACATTTGACCAATCTCTGGTGCACCGAAGTTGACAACTCGGAGACCGAAAGTTCAAATCTTAGAACGTTGGGATTTTCGATGGGACCGAAAATACAATCTCTGGTGAGTCCGATTCTTCCAAAGACTAGGGTTTGCCAATCTCGGTGGGATCGATTTTATCATCTCGGTGACACCGATATGATGATGTATGTCACGTGCTTGGCAACACTAGTTTCAAGTGAGACCGAGTTTGGAATCGAAAATCCAAATTACTAGGGTTTGGCTTTGTGGCTGAGGTGGTTCATCTCTGTGTGACTGAAGTTTAGGAAATCGGTGGGACCGAGATTACTTATGAGTGTATGTTGGAATGAAAGATTGCTGATAGTTTGGGAGATGTATCACTAAGCACTTTGAGCAACAGATCATTAACATAACCTCATCCCCTTTAATAGTATTGGCTTTCCTATAGACTCAATGTGATCTTGGATCACTAAACCAAAATGGAGTCTTGAGCTTTTGCCAATGCTTGCCTTAGCATTTTGAGGGTCCACATCTTCAGCCATTGCCATACCCATATCAATCGAACTTTCTAAATGTTCTCAAGAAACTATTAGTTCAATGATATATATGTTGTTATTAATTACCAAAACCACCGGGATTAGTTGCACTTTCAATCTCCCCTTTTGGTAATTGATGACAACATATAGATCAAAGTCACAAATGATATAATCAATGAATAATATCGTCAGTGCGTGGTTTCGCCAAGAAGAAAAAAGAAGTGCTTGGGCTTGACTTCAACCCAGCTCCTCCGCTTCCCCGGCCGACGGCTCCCTCCGTGATGTCGATCCCAATGTTATCGGCCCCTTCTCCAACCTTGACGGATCATCACCTACATCGTGGGTCCAAGCGCCAGTAGATAACTCTAAAAATGATGCCGACTCCGATGAAGCCGCCGCCTCCTCCAGCAGTCAGAAGCAAAAGAAGCCAAAGGCTTCAAGATCACCGCACTCAAGACTTCTCGTATGGCCAATCGCCATCGCACCTCCCCGGCCGCAGTGCACTCAAGATCAATCCTGTCTCCAAGAGAAGGAGAAGAAAAGCAACTTGTCGACCATCCGATCAAAGAGCCTTGACTCTCACCGCCGCTCAAGGCTGAAGAACCCATTGATCTGTCAAGTGATGAAGATCTTGTCGATGATGCCCTTGAGCAGCCGATAAAAAGCAAGGAAGAAGCAGAAATCTTCAACAACTTGCCTTTCTCTTTGATGTGGCAATCATCCACAACTTCATCGATGAGTGGTTCGACACCCCAATCTCAGCTTTGAAGATTTACAGCTTCCCATTGGCCTCAAGAGTCGCCTTCAATGGCGCCATTGCTTCGAGCTAGTTCTCGCCAAGCGCATCGTTGAGCTCAAGAACAAGATTGATTATGAGAAGGCTCAATTCAAGAAGCATGTGGCCAAGCTAAGTGTTCAAGACGCCGAAACTTCAAAGTCATGCTACATGAGCTTAAAGAAGCTTTTCCAAGAAGCGTGAAGAAGCCTCAGGCTCTCGAGAGCGCATGAAATATTTGGATGATAAGTGTGCTCTCCTACAATGAGGCCGAGAAGCGCAAGTCACTTGGCCAGTCCCGGCATTGAATTTCTGTGATGGCTGCAAAGAAGAAGAAGAAGCTTCACTCAACAGCCTTAACCTTCTGCCAAGAAACCCTCGATTATCTTCCCAAGCAGCATGACTGCCTGGCCAAAGGTCACCACAACCGCTTTAGAACAGAAGAAGACGAGGGCACCGAGGCCGGGCCGCAAAGAGAAAGAACACTTGAAGCTCCGATGTCGCTTCCTCCAAGAAGAAGCGCAAGACCAAGAAGACTAGGGCTGCTTCCACAGAGCCCTTAGTTGTTGAACCCATTTCAGTGGTTCGCCCAAATACCGTAATATCAAGAACGGCGATGATAGTGTTGGGGAACGAGTAATTTCAAAAAATTCCTATGCACACGCAAGATCATGGTGATGCATAGCAACGAGAGGGAGAGTGTTGTCTCACGCACTCGTGAGACCGGGCGAAGCGCTGACAAAACATAGAGGAAGTAGTCGACGCCCTCCCGGTCCAACCGATCCAAGCACCAAGCATTCCGCACCTCCGAGTTCTTGACACGCAGACAGCTCGATGACGCACCCTCGATCTCCAATCCAGAGAGGCCCGAGGGGAGTTCCACAAGACGATGGCATGGTGACGATCTTGATGTTCTCTCTCACAGGCTTCGCGCCTAAGCACCGCCACAATATGATCGAGGTGTAATATCGTGGAGGGGGCACCGGACACGGCTAAGGAACGATCAATGATCAACTTGTGTGTCCTAGGTGCCCCTCACCCCGTGATATAAAGGAGGGAGGGAGGAGGTGGGCCTCAAGGGGGGGCACGCTAGGAGGGGAAACCTACTCCAAGTAGGTTTCCTCTTTTCCTTATCTTATTTGGAGAGGGAAGGAAGGAGTACTAGTATTAGGAAGTAGAACTAGTAGTAGGAATGAAGAGAGGGGGGAGAAAGGAAAGGGGGGCCGCCCCTCCCAATTCGGATTGGGGGCGCCCTCCCTTGCTCCTTCTTCTTCCTCCTACATGGGCCCAATAAGGCCCATATACCTCCCGGGGTTCCAGAACCTCCTGATCTCCAAACTTCTCCGAACCTTTCCTGTCCAAATATATCCGTCCAATATATCAATCTTTATGTCTCGACCATTTCGAGACTCCTCGTCATGTCCGTGATCATATCCGGACTCAACAACCTTCGTACATCAAAACTCATAAACTCATAATATAACCGCCATCGAAACCTTAAGCGCAAGGACCCTACGGTTCGAGAACAATGTAGACATGACCAAGACATGTCTCCGATCAATAACCAATAGCGGACCTGATTCCCATATTGGTTCCTACATATTCTACGAAGATCTTTATCGGTCGATCCGCATAACAACATACGTTGTTCCTTTGTCATCGGTATACATTTCGCGAGATTCGATCGTCGGTATCCAATACCTAGTTCAATCTCGCTATCGCAAGTCTCTTTACTCGCTCCGTAATGCATCATCTCGCAACTAACTCATTAGTTGCAATGCTTGCAAGGCTTAAGTGATGTGCATTACCGAGAGGGCCCAGAGATACCTCTCCCATATCGGAGTGACAAATCCTAATCTCAAATACGCTAACTCAACAAGTACCTTCTTGAGACACCTGAGAGCACCTTTATAATCACCCTATTACGCCAGACGCTTGGTAGCACACAAAGTGTTCCTCCGTAAACGGAGTTGCATAATCTCATAGTCATAGGAACATGTATAAGTCATGAAGGAAGCAATAGCAACATACTAAACGATCGTGGTGCTAAGCTAACGGAATGGGTCATGTCAATCGATCATTCAACTAATGATGTGACCTTGTTAATCAAATAACAACTCCTTGTTCATGGTTAGGAAACATAACCATCTTTGATTAACAAGCTAGTCAAGTAGAGGCATACTAGTGACACTGCTTGTATATATATTCACACATGTATTATGTTTCCGTAATACAATTCTAGCATGAATAATAAACATTTATCATGATATGAGGAAATAAATAATAACTTTATTATTGCCTCTAGGCATATTTCCTTCATCCTCCCACTTGCACTAGAGTCAATAATCTAGATCACATCACCATGTGATTCACATCGATAGTTCACATCATCATGTGATTAACACCCATAGTTCACATCGCCATGTGACCAACATCCAAAGGGTTTACTAGATTCAAGAATCTAGTTCACATCGCTATGTGATTAACACCCAAAGAGTACTTAGGTGTGATCATGTTTTGCTTGTGAGAGAATCTTAGTCAATGGGTCTTTCACATTCACATCCGCTATGTATTTTGCAATTTTTATGTCTAGAATGCTCGCACGGAGCTACTCTAGCTAATTGCTCCCACTTTCAATATGTATCTAGATCGAGACTTAGAGTCATCCAGATCGGTGTCAAAACTTGCATCGACATAACCCTTACTTACCTAACCTTTTGTCACTTCCATAATCGAGAAACATATCCTTATTCCACTAAGGATAATTTTGACCGCTGTCCAAAGGATCTACTCCTAGATCACTATTGTACTCCTTGCCAAACTCAAAGCAGGTATACAATAGATCTGGTACACAGCATGGCATACTTTATAGAACCTATGGCCAAGGCATAGGGAATGACTTTCATTCTCTTTCTATCTTCTCGTGGTCGGGTTTTGAGTCTTACTCAATTTCACACCTTGTAACACGTGCAAGAACTCTTTCTTTGACCTGCTCCATTTTGAACTACTTCAAAATCTTTTCAAGGTATGTACTCATTGAAAAACTTATCAAGCGCCTTGATCTATCTCTATAGATCTTAATGCTCAATATGTAAGCAGCTTCACCGAGGTCTTTCTTTGAAAAACTCCTTTAAACACTCCTTTATGCTTTGCGTAATAATTCTACATTATTTCCGATCTACAATATGTCATTCACATATACTTATCGAAATGTTGTAGTGCTCCCACTCACTTTCTAGTAAATATAGGCTTCACCGCAAGTCTATATAAACTATATGCTTTGATCAACTTATCAAAGCGTATATTCCAACTCCGAGATGCTTGCACCAAATCCATAGATGCACATTTTGTTAACACCTTTAGGATCGACAAAACCTCTTAGTTGCATCACATACAACTCTTCTTTAATAACTCCATTAAGGAATGCAGTTTGTTTATCCATTTGCCGATTTCATAAAATGCGGCAATTGCTAACATGATTCGCACGGAGACTTTTAAGCATCGACACGAGTGAGAAAATCTCATTGTATTCAACATCTTGAACTTTGTCAAAACCTTTTTTCGACAAGTCTAGCTTTGTAGATAGTAACACTACTATCAGCGTCCGCCTTCCTCTTGAAGATCCATTTATTTTCTATGGCTTGCCGATCATCGGCAACTCCACCAAAGTCCACACTTTGTTCTCATACATGGATCTCATCTCGATTTCATGGCCTCAAGCCATTTCGTGGAATCTGGGCTCATCATCGCTTCTCATAGTTCGAGGTTCATATGGTCTAGTTACATGACTTCCGTAACAGGATTACCGCATCACTCGTGCGGATCTCACTGTTTACCTACGAGATTCGGTAGTAACTTGATCTGAAGTTACATGATCATCATCATTAGCTTCCTCACTAATTGGTGTAGTAGTCACAGAATGCATTCCTGTGATGAACTACTTTCCAATACGGGAGAAGGTACAATTACCTCATCAAGTTCTACTTTCCTCCCACTCACTTCTTTCGAGAGAAACTCCTTCTCTAGAAAGGATCCATTTATTAGCAACTAATGTTTTGCCTTCGGATCTGTGATAGAAGGTGTACCCAACAATTTCCTTTGGGTATTCTATGAAGACGCACTTCTCCGATTTGGGTTTGAGCTTATCAGATGAAACTTTTTCACATAAGCATCGCAGCCCCAAACTTTAAGAAACGACAACTTTGGTTTCTTGCTAAACCACAGCTCATATAGTGTCGCCTCAACGGATTTAGATGGTGCCCTATTTAACGTGAATGCAGCTGTCTCTAATACATGATCCCAAAACGATATTGGTAAATCGGTAAGAAACATCATAGATTGTACTATATCCAATAAAGTACGGTTATGACATCGGACACACCATTATGATGTGGTGTTCTAGGTGGCATGAATTTGTGAAACTATTCCACATTGTTTTAATTGAAGACCAAACTCATAACTCAAATATTTGTCTCCGCGATCGATCGTAGAAACTTTATTTTCTTGTTACGATGATTTTTCACTTCACTCAAATTCTTTTGAACCTTTCAACTATTTCAGACTTATGTTTCATCAAGTAGATATACCCATATCTGCTCAAATCATCTGTGAAGGTCGAAAATAACGATACCCGCCATGAGCCTTAACACTCATTGGATCGCATACATCAAGATGTATTATTTCCAATAAGTCGCTTGCTCGCTCCATCGCTCTCGAGAACGGAGTCTTAGTCATCTTGCCCATGAGGCATGGTTCGCAAGCATCAAGTGATTCATAATCAAGTGATTCCAAAATCCCATCAGCATGGAGTTTCTTCATGCGCTTTACACCAATATGACCTAAACGGCAAGTACCACAAATAAGTTGCACTATCATTATTAACTTTGCATCTTTTGGTTTCAATATTATGAATATGTGTATCACTACGATCGAGATCCAATGAACCATTTTCATTGGGTGTGTAACCATATAAGGTTTTATTCATGTAAACAGAATAACAGTTTATTCTCTTACTTAAATGAATAACCGTATTGCAAAAAACACGATCAAATCATATTCATGCTCAACGCAAACACCAAATAACATTTATTTAGGTTCAACACTAATCCTAAAAGTATAGGAGTGTGCGATGATGATCATATCAATCTTGAAACTACTTTCAACACACATCGTCACTTCACCCTTAACTAGTTTCGCTTATTCGCAACTCCCATTTCGAGTTACTACTCTTAGCAACCTAAACAAGACCAAATACCGAGGGGTTGCTATAAACACTAGTAAAGTACACATCAATAACATGTATATCAAATATACATTTGTTTACTTTGCCATCCTTCTTATCCGCCAAATACTTGGGGTAGTTCTCGCTCCAAAGGACCAGTCCCTTTGCAGAGAAGCACTTAGTCTCGTGCTTAGGTCCAGACTTGGGCTTCTTCACTTGAGCAAAGAACTTGCTTGCCGCTCTTCTTGAAGTTCCTTCTATCCCTTTGCCTTTTCTTGAAACTAGTGGTCTTGTTAACCATCAACACTTGATGTTCTTTCTTGATTTCTACCTTCATCGATTTCATCATCATGAAAAACTCGGAATCATTTTCATCATCCCTTGCATACTATAGTTCATCACGTTCTACTAACTTGGTGATGGTGACTAGAGAATTCTCACAATCACTATCTTATCTCGGAAGATTAACTCCCACTTGATTCAAGCGATTGTAGTACCTGCATAATCTGAGCACATGCTCACTAGTTGAGCGATTCTCCTCCATCTTTTAGCTATAGAACTTGTTGGAGACTTCATATCTCTCAACTCGGTATTTGCTTGAAATATTAACTTCAACTCCTCGAACATCTCATATGGTCCATGACGTTCAAAACGCCTTTGAAGTCCCGATTCTAAGCCGCTAGCATGGTGCACAAAACTATCAAGTAGTCATCATATTGAGCTAGCCAAACGCTCATAACGCCTCGATTCCGCTCCCTGCAATAGGTCCGCTACCTAGCGTGCATCAAGGACATAATTCTTCATGCAAAGAATGAGGATAAACCTCGATCACGGATCCAATCCGCATCATTGCTACTAACAATTTTCAACACAATTTTCTAGGAACATATCAAAATAAACATATGAAAGCAACAACGCAAAGCTATTGATCTACAACATAATTTGCAAAAAACTACTAGGACTAAGTTCATGATAAATTTAAGTTCAATTAATCATATTACTAAAGAACTCCCACTTAGACAGACATCTCTCTAGTTATCCAAGTGATCACGTGATCCAAATCAACTAAACCATAACCGATCATCACGTGAGATGGAGTAGTTTTCAATGGTGAACATCTTATGTTGATCATATCTACTATATGATTCATGCTCGACCTTTCGGTCTCCGTGTTCCGAGGCCATATCTCGCATATGCTAGGCTCGCTGCTTAACTCGAGTATTCTCGTGGTGCAAAACTGGCTTGCACCCGCTGTAGATGGACGAGAGCTTATCACACCCGATCATCACGTGGTGTCCGGGCACGACGTAACTTTGGCAACGTGCATACTCAGGAGAACACTTCTTGATAATTTTAGTGAGAGATCATCTTAAAATGCTACCACAATCAAAGCAAGATAAGATGCATAAAGGATAAACATCACATGCAATCAATATAAGTGATATGATATGGCCATCATCTTCTTGTGCTTGTGATCTCCATCTCCTAAGCACCATCATGATCACCATCGCCACCGGCGCGACACCTTGATATCCATCGAGCATCGTTGTCGCTACGCCATCTATTGCTTTACGATTATCGCTACCGCTTAGTGATAAAGTAAAAGCAATTATGTATGCTTAGAAGGAAATATGCCCTAGAGGCAATAATAAAGTTATTATTTATTTCCTTATATCATGATAAATGTTTATTATTCATGCTAGAATTGTATTACCGAAACATAATACATGTGTGAATATATAGACAAACAGAGTGTCACTAGTATGCCTCTACTTTGACTAGCTTGTTAATCAAAGATGGTTATGTTTCCTAACCATGGACAAAGAGTTGTTATTTGATTAACGGGATCACATCATTAGTTGAATGATCTGATTGACATGACCCATTCAGCTAGCTTAGCACCATCGCTTAGTATGTTGCTATTGCTTTCTTCATGACTTATACATGTTCCTATAACTATGAGATTATGCAACTCCGCTTGCCGAGGAACACTTTGGGTACTACCAAACGCCACAACGTAATTGGGTGATTATAAAGGAGTACTACAGTGTCTCCAAAGGCGTATGTTGGGTTGGCGATTTCGAGATTAGGATTTGTCACTCCGATTGCTCTGGAGAGGTATCTCCGCCCTCTCGGTAATGCACATCACTTAAGCCTTGCAAGCATTACAACTAATGAGTTAGTTAAGTAGATGATGTATTATTTAAACGAGTAAAGAGACTTGCCGTAACGAGATTGAACTAGGTATTGGATACCGACGATCGAATCTCGCAAGTAACATACCGATGACAAAGGAACAACGATGTTGTTATGCGGTCGACCGATAAAGATCTTCATAGAATATGTAGGAACCAATATGAGCATCCAGGTCCCGCTATTGGTTATTGACCGAGACGGTCTCTCGTCATGTTCACATTGTTCTCGAACCATAGGGTCCGCACGCTTAAGGTTTCATGATGCTTATATTATGAGTTTATGATTTTGATGTACCGAAGGAGTTCGAGTCCCGATGAGATCGGGACATGACGAGGATTCTCAAATGGTCGAGACGAAATATCGATATATTGACGACTATATTCGAGTTCGGAAAGGTTCCGAGTCATTCGGTATTTATCGGAGTACCGGAGAGTTACGAGAATTCGCCGGGAGAAGTATTGGGCCTTATGGGCCATACGGAAAGAGAGAGGGTCTGCCTAGGCAGTCCGCTGCCGCCTCTTGCCTAGTCCGAATTGACTAAGGGAGGGGCCGCACCCCTCCTTCCTTCCCTTCTCCTCCCCTTCCTAGTCTCCTACTCCTAATACATGGAAGGTCTCCTAGTTGACTAGAAAGGGGAATCCTACTCCCTGGTGGGAGTAGGACTCCCTGTATGCCGCCATAGTAGAGGGCCGCCCTCCCCCTCCACTCCTTTATATACGGGGGGGGCAACCCATGGACACACAAGTTGATCATTGAGATCGCTCCTTAGCCGGTAATGCGTGCCCCCTCCACGATATTACACCCTGGTCATATTGTAGTGGTGCTTAGGCGAAGCCCCAGCGACAGAGAACATCAAGATCGCCACCACGCTGTCGGTCGACGAACTCCCCGAGCCTCTACTGGATTGAGATCAGGAGCGCCATCGAGCTGTACGCTGTCAAGAACTCGGAGGTGCCGAGTAACGGTGCTTGGATCGGTTGGACCGAGGACGACGACTACTTCCTCTATGTTGTGTCAACGCTACGCTTCGGTTCACGAGGGTACGAGACAACACTCTCCCCTCTTGTTGCTATGCATCACCATGATCTTGCGTAGCGTAGGAAATTTTTTGAAATTACTACGCTCCCAACATTGGCATCCGAGCCTAGGTTTTTATGGTTTGATGTTTTGTACGAGTAGAACACAAGTGAGTTGTGGACGATACAAGTCATAACGCCTACCAGCATGTCATACTTTTGGTTCAGCGGTATTGGTGGATGAAGCGCCCGACCGACATTACGCCAGACGCTTACGCGAGACCGGTTCTACCGCCGTGCTTTTGCACAAAGGTGGCTAGCGGGTGTCGCTTTCCAACTTTAGTTGAACTGAGTGTGGCTACGCCGTCCTTGAGAAGGTTAAACGAGTCTATTTGACGAAGTATCGCTGTGGTTTTGACGCAGAGGTGAGATTGGTTCTTGCTTCAGCCCGTAGCAGCCACGCGGAAATTTGCAACAACAAAGTAGAGGACGCCTAACTTGTTTTTGCAGGCATGTTGTGATGTGATATGGCCAAGACGTGATGCTATATTTTATTGTATGAGATGATCATGTTTTGTAACCTAAGTTATCGGCAACCGGCAGAGCCATATAGTTGTCGCTTATTGTATGAAATGCAACGCCATGTAATTGCTTTACTTTATCACTAAGCGGTAGCGATAGTCGAGAAGCAATAGATGGCGAAACGACAACGATGCTACGATGGAGATCAAGGTGTCACGCCGGTGACGATGGTGATCACGACGGTGCTTGAAGATGGAGATCACAAGCACAAGATGATGATGGCCATATCATATCACTTATATTGATTGCATGTGATGTTTATCCTTTATGCATCTTATCTTGCTTTGATTGACGGTAGCATTTTAAGATGATCTCTCACTAAAATTATCAAGAAGTGTTCTCCCGAGTATGCACTGCTACTAAAGTTCGTCGTGCCGAGACACCACGTGATGATCGGTGTGATAAGCTCTACGTCCATCTACAACGGGTGCAAGCCAGTTTTGCACACGCAGAATACTCGGGTTATACTTGACAAGCCTAGCATATGCAGATATGGCCTCAAACACGGAGACCGAAAAGGTCGAGCGTGAATCATATAGTAGATATGATCAACATAATGATGTTCACCATTGAAAACTACTCCATCTCACGTGATGATCGGTTATGGTTTAGTTGATTTGGATCACGTGATCACTTAGATGACTAGAGAGATGTCTGCCTAAGTGGGAGTTCTTAAGTAATATGATTAATTGAACTTTAATTTATCATGAACTTAGTCCCGTAGTATTTTGCAAATTATGTTGTAAGATCAATAGCTTGCATTGTTGCTTTCATATGTTTATTTTGATATGTTCCTAGAGAAAATTGTGTTGAAAAATGTTAGTAGCAATGATGCGGATTGGATCCGTGATCTCGAGGTTTATCCTCATTGTCGCACGTAAGAATTATGTCCTTAATGCACCGCTAGGTGACAGCACTCTATTGCAGAGCGTGATGCGCACGCATGAACGCTATGGCTAGCTCAATATGATGACTACTTGATAGTTTTGTGCACCATGCTTTATGGCTTAGAATTGGGACTTCAAAGATGTTTTGAACATCATGGACCATATGAGATGTTCCAGTAATTGAAGTTAATATTTCAAGCAAATACCCGAGTTGAGAGATATGAAGTCTCCACCAAGTTCTATAGCTAAAAGATGGAGGAGAATCGCTCAACTAGTGAGCATGTGCTCAGATTGTTTGGGTACTACAATCGCTGAATCAAGTGGGAGTTAATCTTCCAGATAAGATAGTGATTGATGTAATTTTTCTAGTCACCATCACCAAGTTAGTAGAACTTCGTGATGAACTATAGTATGCAAGGGATGATGAAAATGATTCCCAGCTCTTCGTGATGTTGAAATCGATGAAGGTAGAAATCAAGAAAGAGCATCAAGTGTTGATGGTTGACAAGATCACTAGTTTCAAGAAAAGGGCAAAGGAAAGAAAAGGAACTTCAAGTGGAAAGACAAGCAAGTTGTCACTCCCATGAAGAAGCCCAAAGCTGAACCAAAGCCTGAAACCGAGTGCTTACATTGCAAAGGAATGGTCACTAGAAACGGAAATGCCCCAATATTTGGTGGGTAAGGAGGATGACAAATGAACAAGGGTATATTTGATATACAAGTTATTGATGTGTGCCTTAATAGTGTTTATAGTAGCCCCTAGTATTTGATACTTGTTCGGTTGCTAAGATTAGTAACTCAAACAGGAGTTACGTATAAACAGAGACTAGTTGAAGGAAAGTGACGATGAGTGTTGGAAGTAGTTCCAAGATTGATATGATCATCATCGCACACTCCCTATACTTTCGATAAGTGTTAAACCTAAATAAATGTTATTTAGCGCTTATGCTGAGCATGAATATGATTTGATCATGTTTATTGCAATACGGTTATTCATTTAAAAACAGAGAATAATTGTTGTTCTGCTTACATGAATAAAACCTTCAATGGTCATACACCCAATGAAAATAGTTTGTTGGATCTCGATCGTAGTGATACACATATTCATAATATTGAGGCCAAAAGATGCAAAGTTAATAATGATAGTGCAACTTATTTGTGGCAATCGCCGCTTAGGTCATAATGTAAAGCGATGAAGAAACTCCATGCTGATGGGATTTTGGAATCACTTGATTATGAATCGCTTGATGCTTAAGTAACCATGCCTCATGGGCAAGATGACTAAGACTCGCTTCTCCTAACAATGGAGCGAGCAACCGACTTATTGGAAATAATACATATTGATGTATGCGATCCAATGAGTGTTAAGGCTCACAAGGTATCGTTATTTTCTCGACCTTCACAGATGATTTGAGCAGATATGGGTATATCTACTTGATGAAACATAAGTCCTAAATAGTTGAAAGGTTCAAAGAATTTCAGAGTGAAGTGGAAAAATCATCGTGACAAGAAAATAAGGTTTCTATGATCTGATCATGGAGACAAATATTTGAGTTTCGAGTTTGGTCTTCAATTAAAACAATGTGGAATAGTTTCACAAATTCATGCCACCGAACACCACATCATAATGGTGTGTCCGAACGCCATAACCGCATTTTTATTGGGTATAGTACAATCTATGATGTTTCTACCGATTTACCAATATCGCTTTTGGGATCATGCATTAGAGACAGCTGCATTCACGCTAAATAGGGCACCATCTAAACTGCTGAGACGACACTATATGAACTGTGGTTTAGCAAGAAACCAAAGTTGTCGCTTTCTTAAAGTTTGGGGCTGCGATGCTTATGTGAAAAAGTTTCATCCTCGATAAGCTCGCACTCCAAATCGGAGAAGTGCATCTTCATAGAATACCCAAAGGAAATTGTTGGGTACACCTTCTATCACAGATCTCAAGGCAAAACATTCGCTGTTAATAAATGGATCCTTTCTAGAGAAGGAGTTTCTCTCAAAGAAGTGAGTGGGAGGAAAGTAGAACTTGATGAGGTAATTGTACCTTCTCTCCTTATTGAAAGTAGTTCATCACGAAATCTGTTCCTCGTGACTACTACACCAATTAGTGAGGAAGCTAATGATGATGATCATGTAACTTCACATCAAGTTACTACCGAATCTCGTAGGTAAACCAGAGTGAGATCCGCACTGAGTGGTACGGTAATCCTGCTCGAAGTCATGTAACTAGACCATGATGAACCTACTAACTATGAGGAAGCCGATGATGAGCCCAATTCGCGAAATGGCTTGAGGCCATGAAATCTGAGATGAGATCCATGTATGAGAACAAAGTGTGGATTTTGGTGAGTTGCTCATGATCGGCAAGCCATAGAAAATAAATGGATCTTCAAGAGGGAGACGGACGCTGATAGTAGTGTTACTATCTACAAAGTTAGACTTGTCGAAAAAGGTTTTTGACAAAGTTCAAGATGTTGAATACAATGAGATTTTCTCACTCAGACGATGCTTAAAAGTCTGTCCGAATCATGTTAGCAATTGCCGCATTTTATGAAATCTCGCAAATGGATAAACAAAACTGCATTCCTTAATGGAGTTATTAAAGAAGAGTTGTATGTGATGCAACCAAGAGGTTTTGTCGATCCTAAAGGTGTTAACAAAATGTGCATCTATGGACCTGGTGCAAGCATCTCGAGTTGAATATGCGCTGATAAGTTTATCAAAGATATAGTTTATACAGACTTTGCAAAGAAGTCTCAGATTTACTAGAAAGTGAGTGGGAGCACTACAGCATTTCCGATAAGTATATGTGAATGACATATTGTAGATCGGAAATAATGTAGAATTATTCTGCAAAGCATAAAGGAGTGTTTGAAAGGATTTTTCAAAGAAAGACCTCGTGAAGTTGTTATATATTGAGCATCAAGATCTATAGAGATAGATCAAGACGCTTGATAAGTTTTTTCAATGAGTACATACCTTGACAAGATTTTGAAGTAGTTCAAAATGGAACACCAAAGAAAGAGTTCTTGCCTCGTGTTACAAGGTGTGAAATTGAGTAAGACTCAAAACCCGACCACGGCAGAAGATAGAAAGAGAATGAAAGTCATTCCCTATGCCTTGGCCATAGGTTCTATAAAGTATGCCATGCTGTGTACCAGATCTATTGTATACCCTACAATCGAAGTTTGGCAAGGAGTACAATAGTGATCTAGGAGTAGATCACTAGACAATGGTCAAAATTATCCTTAGTGGAATAAGGATATGTTTCTATTATGGAAGTGACAAAAGGTTCGTAAGTAGGGTTACGCCGATGCAAGTTTTGACACCGATCCGATGACTCTAAGTCTCGATCTAGATACATATTGAAAGTGGGAGCAATTAGCTAGAGTAGCTTCGCAAAGAGCATTGTAGACATAGAAAATTGCAAAATAAATAACGGATCTCGAATGTGAAAGACCCGCTGACTAAGATTCTCTCACAAGCAAAACATGATCACACCTTAGTACTTTTGGGTGTTAATCACATAGCGATGTGAACTAGATTACTGAATCTAGTAAACCCTTTGTATGTTGGTCACATGGCGATGTGAACTATGGGTGTTAATCACATGATGATGTGAACTATCGATGTGAATCACATGGTGATGTGATCTAGATTATTGACTATAGTGCAAGTGGGAGATCAAGGAAATATGCCCTAGAGGCAATAATAAAGTTATTATTTATTTCTTATATCATGATAAATGTTTATTATTCATGCTAGAATTGTATTAACCGGAAACATAATACATGTGTGAATATATAGACAAACAGAGTGTCACTAGTATGCCTCTACTGACTAGCTTGTTAATCAAAGATGGTTATGTTTCCTAACCATGGACAAAGAGTTGTTATTTGATTAACGGGATCACATCATTAGTTGAATGATCTGATTGACATGACCCATTCAGTTAGCTTAGCACCGATCGCTTAGTATGTTGCTATTGCTTTATTCATGACTTATACATGTTCCTATAACTATGAGATTATGCAACTCCCGCTTGTCGGAGGAACACTTTGGTACTACCAAACGCTCACAACGAATCGGGTGATTATAAAGGAGTACTACAGGTGTCTCCAAAGGCATGTTGGGTTGGCGATTTCGAGATTAGGATTTGTCACTCCGATTGCTCTGGAGAGGTATCTCTGGCCCTCTCGTAATGCACATCACTTAAGCCTTGCAAGCATTACAACTAATGAGTTAGTTGAGAGATGATGTATTACTTAACGAGTAAAGAGACTTGCGCAATCGAGATTGAACTAGGTATTGATACCGAATGATCAATCTCGGCAAGTAACATACCGATGATAAAGGAGCAACGATGTTGTTATGCGGTCCGACCGATAAAGATCTTCAGAGAATATGTAGGAACCAATATGAGCATCCAGGTCCCGCTTATTGGTTATTGACCGGAGACGGTCTCGGTCATGTCTACATTGTTCTCGAACCGTAGGGTCCGCACGCTAAGGTTTCGGCGATGCTTATATTATGAGTTTATGAGTTTTGATGTACCGAAGGAGTTCGAGTCCCGGATGAGATCGGGGACATGACGAGGAGTCTCAAATGGTCGAGACGAAAGATCGATATATTGACGACTATATTCGAGTTCGGAAAGGTTCCGAGTCATTTGGGTATTTATCGGAGTACCGGAGAGTTACGAGAATTCGCCGGGAGAAGTATTGGGCCTTATGGGCCATACGGAAAGAGAGAGGGCTGCCCTAGGCAGGCAGCCACCACCCTTGCCCTCTAGTCCGAATTGACTAAGGAGGGGCCGCACCCCCTCCTTCCTTCCCTTCTCCCTCCCTTCCTAGTCTCCTACTCCTAATACATGGAAGGTCTCCTAGTTGACTAGGAAGGGAATCTACTCCCTGGGAGTAGGACTCCTCAGCATGCGCATAGTAGAGGGCCGCCCTCCCTCCTCCACCTTATATACGGGGCAGGGGCACCCCATGGACACACAAGTTGATCATTGAGATCGCTCCTTAGCGTGTGTGGTGCCCTCCACGATATTACACCTCGGTCATATTGTAGCGGCTGCTAGGCGAAGCCCTCGCGACAGAGAACATCAAGATCGCCACCACGCCGTCAGGCCGACGGAACTCCCCTGAGCCTCTCATGGATTGAGATCGGGGAAGCGTCATCGAGCTGACGCTGTCAAGAACTCGGAGGTGCCGAGTAAGCTTGGATCGCTTGGACCGGAGGACGACGACTACTTCCTTTACGCTGTGTCAACGCTTCGCTTGGTCTACGAGGGTGCAGACAACACTCCCCTCTCGCTATGCATCACCATGATCTTGCGGTCCGTAGGAATTTTTTTGAAATTACTACGCTCCCCAACAGCTTGCATTTCATACAATAAAGCGACAACCATATGGCTCTCCGCCAGCTTGCCGATAACTTCGTTACAAAACATGATTATCTCATACAATAAAATATAGCATCATGTCTTGGCCATATCACATCACAACATGCCCCGCAAAAACAAGTTAGACGCCCTCTACTTTGTTGTTGCAAGTTTTACGTGCTGCTACGCTTAAGCAAGAACCAATCTCACCTACGCATCAAAAACCACAACGATAGTTTGTCAAGTTGATGCTGTTTTAACCTTCGCAAGGACCGGGCGAGCCACACCGGTTCAACTAAAGTTGAGAAACCGACACCCGCTAGTCACCTATGTGCAAAGTACGGCGGTAAAACAGATCTCGGCAGAAAGCGACGCTGTAATGTCGGTCCGGCCGCTTCATCCAACAATACCGCCAACCAAAGTATGACATGTCGGTAAGCAAGATGACTTATATCGCCCACAACTCACTTGTGTTCTACTGTGCATATAACATCAAACCATAAAAACCTAGGCTCGATACCATCGCTGGGGAACGAGTAATTTCAAAAATTCCTACGCACACGCAAGATCATGGTGATGCATAGCAACGAGAGGAGAGTGTTGTCTCACGCACTGCAGACCGGGCGAAGCGCTGACACAACGAGAGGAAGTAGTCGACGCCCTCCCGGTCCAACCGATCCAAGCACCGCATTCGCACCTCCGAAGTTCTTGACACGCCAGACAGCTCGATGACGCACCCCGATCTCCAATCCAGAGAGGCCCGAGGGGGAGTTCCACAAGACGATGGCGGGTGACGATCTTGATGTTCTTCCCGCAGGCTTCGCTTAAGCACCGCCACAATATGATCGAGGTGTAATATCGTGAGAGGGGCACCGCACCTGCTAAGAAACGATCAATGATCAACTTGTGTGTCCTAGGGTGCCCCTCACCGTGATATAAAGGAGGGAGGAGGAGGTGGCCGACCTCAAGGGCGCCATAGGAGGGGTAAACCTACTCAAGTAGGTTTCTCTCTTCCTTATCTTATTTGGAGGGGAAGGAAGGAGTACTAGTATTAGGAAATAGTACTAGTAGTAGGAAGGAAGAGAGGGGGAAGGAGAAAGGAAAGGGGGCCGCCCTCCCCACCCGGATTGGGCTTGGGGGCGCCTCCTTGCTCCTCTCTCTTCTCCTCCTACATGGGCCCAATAAGGCCCATATACCTCCTGGGGTTCCTAGAACCTCCGGATCTCCAAACTTCTCCTAACCTTTCCGTGTCCAAATATATCCGCCCAATATATCAATCTTTATGTCTCGACCATTTCGAGACTCCTCGTCATGTCCGTGATCATATCTCGACTCAACAACCTTCGTACATCAAAACTCATAAACTCATAATATAATCGCTATCGAAACCTTAAGCGCAGACCCTTACGGTTCGAGAACAATGTAGACATGACCAAGACACGCTCGGGTCAATAACCAATAGCGGACCTGGATGCCCATATTGGTTCCTACATATTCTACGAAGATCTTTATCGGTCGATCGCATAACAACATACGCTTGTTCCCTTTGTCATCGGTATGTTACTTGCCCGAGATTCGATCGCTCAGATCCAATACCTAGTTCAATCTCGTTCACCGCAAGTCTCTTTACTCGTCTGTAATGCATCATCTCGCAACTAACTCATTAGTTGCAATGCTTGCAAGGCTTAAGTGATGTGCATTACCGAGAGGGCCCAGAGATACCTCTCCGACATTCGGAGTGACAAATCCTAACTGAAATACGCCAACTCAACAAGTACCTTCGAGACACCAGAGAGCACCTTTATAATCACCCAGCATTGCCAGACGCTTGGTAGCACACAAAGTGTTCCTCCGTAAACGGAGTTGCATAATCTCATAGTCATAGGAACATGTATAAGTCATGAAGGAAGCAATAGCAACATACTAAACGACCGTGTGCTTAGCTAACGGAATGGGTCATGTCAATCGATCATTCAACTAATGATGTGACCTTGTTAATCAAATAACAACTCCTTGTTCATGGTTAGGAAACATAACCATCTTTGATTAACAAGCTAGTCAAGTAGAGGCATACTAGTGACACTGCTTGTCTATATATTCATACATGTATTATGTTTCCGGTAATACAATTCTAGCATGAATAATAAACATTTATCATGATATGAGGAAATAAATAATAACTTTATTATTGCCTCTAGGGCAT
>JAHHZJ010002744.1:0-62679 GCA_021437245.1 Aegilops speltoides | reverse complement strand
CCTTGCCATGTTAATCAACATTTAATATTGTTGGGTAGCTTAAACAAGTGAGAACTAAATAATTGATGTGGTGTTCATCAATATGCAACTCGCTGTATATTGAGCTCCACTTAACTTGTAGTTTTGTGTGTTGCAGCTTGCCATGCCATGCCTCATTAAACCGGTCATGCATCATACTTGGTTGTGCATCATGCCATGATTATGCGATGGTTGTTTACTATGTTGTTTGTTTCTTTCCGGTTGCTTCTTTCGTTAGCTTCAGCTTGCTCCGGAGTTGCGAGGATCCGCTCGACCACGTCCGCTTGTCTTCTTCATGGACTCGCGCTTCTTCCTTGTGGGATTTCGTGCAAGATGACCGCTACTCCTCGATCTCACTACTATCATTGCTATGCTAGTTGCCTCGTTTTTTCGCTATGCTGCGCTACCTATTACCCGCTTGTCAAGCCATCCCAAATTGCCATGAACCTCTAACCTTGACACCATTCCTAGCAAACCATTGTTTGGCTATGTTACCGCTTTTGCTCAGCCCTCTTATAGCGCTGCTAGTTGCAGTGAAGTTGAAGATTTCTCCATGGTGGACAGGATTTTGCTGGGATATCACAATATCTCTTATATTATTAATGCATCTATATACTTGGTAAAGGGTGGAAGGCTCGCCTTATGCCCGGTGTTTTGTTCCACTCTTGCCGCCTCTAGTTTCCGCCATACCGTGTTATGTTCCCGGATTTTGCGCCCCTTACGCTGTCGGGTGATTTATGGGACCCCCGACAGTTCGCTTTGAATAAAACTTGTCCAAAGAAGGCCCAACATTGCCTTTTTACCATTTGCCTCACCACCACCTACTTTTCCCTTGGGAGTAATTAACCCAAGGGTCATCTTTTTATAGCCCCCGGCCGTTGCTTGTCTAAGTGTTGGTCCAAACTAGAGCACCGCGCGGGACCATCCCTTGGCAACTTGGGTTACGCCGGTACCAGACGCTTAGCTCATCCGGTCGTGGCTCGAGACGAGATACGCTGCTACTATCAGATGTCGGCACGCCGGGCGGCTTTGCTGGTCTTGTTTTACCATTGTCGAAATGTCTTGATGTACCGGATACCGAGTCCGATCGAGTGTCTCGGTGAAGGTCTATTCTTCGATGATCGCGAGAGCTTGTCATGGGCTGTTGGGACACCCCGCAGGTATAAACTTTCGAGAGTCGTGCCCGCGTTATGTGGCGATGGGAATTTGTTAATGTCCGGTTGTAGATAACTTGACACTTGATCCGAATTAAAACGCATCAACCGAGTGTGTAGCCGTGATGGTCTCTTCTGCGGAGTCCGGAAGTGAACACGGTTTCGGGTTATGTTTGATGTAAGTAGGTGTTCGTGATCACCTCTTGATCATTGCTAGCTTCTCGACTGCTCCGCTTTGTTTCTCTTCTCGCCTCATTTGCGTATGTTAGCCACCATACTTGCTTAGTCGCTGCCGCAACCTCACCACTTTACCCCTTCCTTTCCCTTTAAGCTTTGCTAGTCTTGATACCCATGGTAATGGGATTGCCGAGTCCTC
The DNA here is from genome assembly GCA_021437245.1 of Aegilops speltoides. Taxonomy (NCBI): domain Eukaryota; kingdom Viridiplantae; phylum Streptophyta; class Magnoliopsida; order Poales; family Poaceae; genus Aegilops; species Aegilops speltoides. The sequence continues at coordinate 61,131 of JAHHZJ010002744.1, read as the reverse complement.
GTGACTCACCGATACTTCCAAAACCAGTTTGCAGTGTGCCTATGTTATCGAAAGCAGTGATTTAACTAAGCTCAAGGAGGAGCTCGATGAAGATCTTGTCCTTTGTGTTGTTTCGCTCTAGTAGATCAAGAGTGGAGCCCAGCTTGGGGTCGATCGGGACTTTTGTCGACGGGTTTCTTTCTTTTATTTTGGTTCCGTAGTCGGACCTTGTTTGTATCTCGTATGATGTAATGCTTTATTCATGTATTTGTGTGAAGTGGCGATTGTAAGCCAACTATGTATCTCTTTCCCTTATGTATTACATGGGTTGTGTGAAGATTACCTCACTTATGTACATTGCTTTCAATGCGTTATGCTCTAAGTCGTGCTTCACACGGGAGATATAGCCGCATCGAGGCGCTACACCAGCCAACATTTTGGAGCCGCCAAGCGCATTATCCAGTTGAATATGCGCCGCATTTTTAGGGAGTTCGGCTTCACCATTCGCGATTTAGGTCGGCCAAAACTTGCGATTTAATAGCTCGCCGTGGCTTATAGGTTAGGACGAATGGGAGGAGCTCAATGGCCCATTTGGCAATCCGCCTGTTGCGTCATGTTGTTTATAATGTCATTAAGAGGTACTTCGAGGCTATCAGTATCGAACACTCTTGAAAGTAGTGTCGCAGCTTCCGGATGCTATGAACACCGCCAGACGCTTTTTGATAATGCGGGTACCATGACTTGCATGGAGTTAGGACAGGGACACGTAGTAAACTGGTTTTTGAAGGGAAACTTGTGTCCGCTCGCTTTCGCTCGACAACGAGCACCGCGCCACAACTTGATGAGTTGCCGCGATATATAATAGCATTGGTTCGCCCATATTGGGCACGGCCAGACCGGGTTTGTTGCCAATATGGCTTTTATTTCTTCGAGTCCGTCAGGCGGCATCCGGCCCACTCAAAGTGTTCAAAAGGCTTGAGGAGGCGATAAAGGGGTAATGCCTTTTCTCCCAAACGGGAGATAAAGCGGCTTAGAGCAACCACACATCCAGTCAATTTTTGTATTTGTTTGAGGTCCTTTGGGATATCCAATTGTGACAGAGCTCGGATCTTGGCTGGGTTTGCTTCAATTCCTCTACCGGATACAATGAAGCCCAAGAGCTTTCCGGCCGGTACACCGAAAACGCATTTTTCTGGGTTGAGCTTGATGTCATATGTTCGGAGATTATCGAATGTGAGCCTCAAGTCGTCTACTAGAGTTTCGACATGCTTGGTTTTAACGACCACATCGTCTATGTATGCCTCCACTGTTTTGCCGATCTGGTTTGCCATACATGTCTGAATCATGCGCTGATATGTTGCGCCGGCGTTTTTTAGCCCGAAGGGCATTGTGTTGAAGCAGAATGGGCCGTATGGGGTGACGAATGTCGCTATGGCTTGGTCGGCTCGCCATCTTAATTTGGTGGTAGCCGGAGTATGCCGAGGAAGCACAATGAATCGTGGTCGTGCGGTAGTGTCGATAATTTGATCGATGCGGGGAGGGGAAGGGATCCTTTGGGCAAGCCTTGTTAAGGTCCTGAAATCGACGATAGGCGCCTGATTTGTCCTTCTTGGTACCATCACCAGTTTGCTAGCCATCCGGATATTTTATATCTCCGATGAATCCGCCTCCAATAGTTTGGCTAGCTCTTCCCCGGCCTGTCTCTTGGGTTCGGAGAAACGCCGAAGAGCTTGTTTGACTACCTTGAATCCTTTTAGGATGTTTAGGCTGTGCTCGGCCAGCCGGTGTGGGATTCCTGGCATGTCTGAAGGGTGCCAGGCAAAAATGTCCCAATTTTTGCATAGGAATTTCATAGTGCGCGCCTACATCGTGGTTTAATTGTGCCCGATGGAGGCCGCTTTTGTAGGGTCCGCTGATGGACTTGGAATTTGACTATTTCGTCGCCAGTTTAAAGGAGGTGGACTTGGATCTCTTATCGAGTATCACATCGTCCCTATTCATCGTGGAGCGCAGCAAGTGAGTTCTCTACCGCTAGGGCTTTGATAGTGCCTCAAGGGCCAAAGCGGTTGTCTTGTTTTCCATGCCGAGTGCTATGTCCGTCACTAGCAAGAGTGATGATTCCGCTGGGCCCGGCATTTTGAGGTTCATGTACCCGTAATGGGGTATAGATTGAAAATTGTGAATGCCTCTCGCCTAATAGAGTGTGATATCCGCTGAACAGGCCACTTGGAACATGACCTCCTCGACCTGTAATTATCCGCATGCCGAACACCACATCCAAGCAGGATTTTTCCAAAGACAAAGATGCTTCCCGACCGATTATTCCTCTAAAGGTTGTGCTGCTTCGCTCAATGCGGCTCCAGCCTATTTCCATTTTTCGGAGGTTTTCCTTGTAAATGAGGTTCAATCCGCTGCCACCGTCCATGAGTACCTTGGTAGTATGTAAAGCCATCCACTATTGGACCGAGGACCAATGCGGCCGGTGCTCGGGCTGTTCGAATTTAGGTTCATCACCGCATTAAAGGTAATAGCCGTGTTACCCATGGGTTTATTGTTGCTACTTGGTAGACTTCGCAAGGCTGCGGAGTGTTCGCTTCGTGATATTATTTGATGCGAAAGTCTCAAGACTGCTAATACCGCATTAGTATCCCCTGGCTGGTGCTCAGAGTTAGAAGCTCTTTCGCCACTTTTGGCCACCTGCCGTAGTATCCAACATGCTCTAAGGCTATGAGTTGGAGTGGCGCCCTCTGTACTATGAATTTTGCAGGGTCCATTGAGCCATCCCTCCAGTACGGTTCCATGCCCTATAGAGGGTTTTTGCTTTTTGGTATTTAACCCAGGTGCCTGGCGATGATGCACCCTTTTATTTCGGACTGGGGTTGTATTCAGGGCCGGATTGTCCCAAAAATTGATTTCGGTTTTCCAGGCGCTTTCCATCGCACAAGATTTCGCATTATGGACGCCAAGTCAGCGTTTGTAATTTCACAACGACTTACGACGTTGAGGATTCCCTTGTCCGTGCAATTATTGCGTAAGAATGAAATTGCGCCCTCCTCACGGCAATCCTTTATCCTGCTCATGACCAGAGGAATCGCCCAAGAATGGTGTATTGCTTGTGCGGGGCTCGCCGGATTTGGGATAGATCGCTATGTTTGGGTGGGCTGGTGGAATTAAATTCGTAACCCCGCCCAATCTAAGACTCAGGCCAAGAAGTTTCAACTTGGAAGCTTGGGTTCTGGATGTTGTCCAATGAATCTAGCCCACCGCTCTCGACTTTTAGGTTCGTGGCTTGAGGTCGCCCTCCCTCCGCTGGAATCCAAAGATGGAGGATCGGGAATCCGCACATAGCTAAAATAGAGGAAGGGTCGCCAGATGTTCCTCAACCACGACAACGCAGGGTAACCCGGGAGAGTTGATCTCTCGATCGGGTTTAGGCCTAATCTGATCAGAGTCTGTGGCGACTCCTGTGGCGGCGATGTGATCCAAGAGCTCGCTTAAGGAAGAGAGCTCCATCGACCTAATCGCCACGAAGTTCCTAGCTAACGGAAGATTGCTTCGATGACCCGAGAATTCATCGTTTGCGCGACGGCCGGACAGCGGTCATAAGGAAACCGCTTAGCCGGAGAGTTTTGCCGATAGCCAAAGCTCCTTTAGTAACAAAGGCCGCCTTTAAAGACGGATGAGGCATCCTTCCTCATGGCGACGCAGACAGAGGAACTCTCAATGAAAGCACCAATGTCGGTGTCAAATCGGCGGATCTCGGGTAGGGGGTCCCAACTATGCGCCTAGGCGGATGGTAACAGAGACAAGGGACACGATGTTATTTTTACCTGTGTCCGCCCTCTCGATGGAGGTAAAACCCTACTCCCGCTTGATTAATATTGATGATATGGGTAGTACAAGAGTAGATCTACCACGAGATCAGAGAGGCTAAACCCTAGAAGCTATCCTATGGTATGATTGTTGTTCCTCCTATGGATTAAAACCCTCTGGTTTATATAGGCACTGAAGAGGGTTAGGGTTACAAAGAGTCGGTTACAATGGTAGGAGATCTACATATCCATATCGCCAAGCTTGCCTTCCACGCCAAGGAAAGTCCCATCCGGACATGGGACGAAGTCTTCAATCTTGTATCTTCATAGTCCAGAGTCCGCCAAGGTGATAGTTCGCTATTCGACACCCCTAATCCGACTCCTCAAGGGTATGAGTCTGCTAGTGACTATGATGAGGAGACTTTGGCTCTTATTACAAGTGAAGAACACGGTGGAGATGATTCTGATCATGAGATGCAATACATGGCTGTTGAAGATGCTGACAGGTATGAATGTCTAGTTGCTCAACGTGTTTTGAGTGTGCAGGTTACACAAGCTGAGCAAAATCAGAGGCATAATTTGTTCCATACAAAGGAAGTTGTGAAGGAACATTCTATTCATGTCATCATCGATGTAGGGAGCTGTAACAACTTGGCTAGCATGGAGATGGTGGAGAAGCTATCTGTCGGGTGGTTGGTGCGACATATGCCAAAGGATGGCTAATCATGGTGGGAGCTAGTAAGACGTCGTAGGTGCCTAGAAATGGGATATATGAACATGCATGGCGACGATCTTACCTGTGTTTGGGGCTCTTTAGGAGATAACACCCCTAATCCTGCTCTGCTGGGTCTCTGCATGATCACTAGATCGACAAGTCGCTAAAAGCTTGCTCCTTGAGCTGTTCGGCTAGAGGAGGAAGAAGGGCAAGGCTAGCTATACTCCTCTCTCTATACGTGTGTGTAATCTCTCAGAGCTGAACCCTTTGCAAGGGTGCCCTGGGGGGTTTATATAGGCCTACCCCCAGGGGTACAATGGTAATCCGACCAGGTGTAGGCCCGGGCCGCCAGTGTCTAGGGTGGCCGGCTTCGCCGCTGCCGGGCCCACATTTGGTGGGCCTCGCCGCCATCGGGCTCGCCCACGTAGGGCCCGCCATTGTCGGTCCTGGCCGGCTGCTGGTTATCAGAATCCCCGCCTCGATGATGAAAGCTTGGTCAGGGAGAGTGTGGCTACAGTGTCACGTACCGGTGAGCGCTCACTATAGCCACATCTCGCCTTATCCGTTAATGGCGACAAACTTCGAGGGCCGGAAAGGGTCGGTTGTCCAGTAGCCGCATCCCCAGATGCCGATCGGTTAGGCTCGCCGCCGCATCTCACAGCATAAGTAGGGCTCGCCGCCCACGAGCCGCACTGATAACCTGGCCGTGGGAGCATGGCGGCTCGCCATGGATGATTTCATGGACAACATGGCAACAAAGGTCGCCACCGGGTTAGGGATGGCCGCCGGTACGCTGATCGGGCCACGCCCGCCTCCGGATTCGGGGAGCAGGTTGTACTGTAGCCACGTCCCGTCTTGTCGCTGTTATGTGGGTGCAAACTTTAAGAGCGCATGGATGGGCCGCCTACTAGGAGTCGACTACCTTGATGGTCACCGGAGGAGTCGGCCGCCTCGATGGTCAGCCGCTTGAGTCGGCCCGCGCTGTGGCTGCTCGGGCCTCACCGCCTTCCCCGCAGCTGTCGCTGGACCAACGACCATAAGAAGGCGGTCCTTTTGTTTTCATGCTTGAGGGGCGCAGTGGGCCCCGATGTCTTCGAACGTCATGGGGAGCAGATAAGGCTACCCATGGTCATTTACTTCGATAGTAGTCCCCGAAGCTGGTGGGGCATCGTGGCTGAAAAAGCGAGAGGCTTCAGCAGCTTCCTACTCTGAAGAGCCGATAGCTAGGAGTCGGCCGCGACAAGGCACGCCGTCTGGTGATTTTGAAATGCGAAGACGGGACCTAGGTGGCGCGCTCGCCGGGCGTCGAGCCGATCGCCCGTTGCCCATGCGCCACGCGGCGCTAGCCGGCTAGACTAGCCTGCCAGCCCACGCGCGTGATGGGATGTTGCCGCAGGCTGGGGCCCGCCACTACCGCGCCTCGGCTGATGCGCGGATCCGCTATGGACGAGGCGAATGGTTGGCATTCCGGGGTGCAATAAACGCACGCCGTTATGACGTGTTAATCGCGGGGTCGTCTGGGAAGTTAATACCACGATCCCCACGCCCCACCCTCTCGGCTCTGCCGCTGAGGGCTATAGGTAGGGGGGAGGGGAGCTGTAGATGCACGCATGCCCTCCTCCTCCTTTGCCATCTTCTTCCTCTCTTTATCGCCAGCAGCCCGCCGCTGTCTCTGCCACCTCGCAAAGATCGCTGCTTGCTGGTTCAGCGTTTCGCCGCCCGATCGCGCTTTCACAGCAGCTCGCTGACTCGCCGCCAAACCATGCCTTTGTCGACCTCCAAGTGCTCATGGCGCGCGAGCGGGCAAGCTCTGGGCTTGGGACAACTCCAACATCCACGAGGACCACATTGCCTTCCTTCGCCAGATGCGGCGGCTGCCCAATGAGGGCTTTGTAGAGATACGCCTGCCGCCCAAGAGGAAGATTTCGCCGGCGCCAGGGGAAGGCGAGCTTATCTTCCGGTAACATTGCCTTCGCGGCTTCGGCCTGCCGGCAAGTGGCTTCTTCCGCTCCTTCCTCCAATTCTATCGACTCCAGCCGCACCACCTCACACCAAACACGGTGTTGCTGCTGTCGGCCTCCGTGACTATCTGTGAAGGCTATCTCGGCATCCTCCCCACCCTCGAGCTCTGGGGGAGGGGGGGTTCTTCTACACAAAGCTCGACACCTACGCCAAGGGGGAGGCGGCTCAGTGCGGCGCCTTCGTCGCAGTGCGGCGTCCCGACGCCGACAACTGCTTCCCGGCTATCAGCTTGACATAGTCGGTCAAGTTGTGGCAAAAATCTTATTTTTATGTTAAGACGTCCATCTGGCAGCCGACTTCGTCAGCCTGCCAGCTTATGTAGCCAGCCCGCCGGCTGAACCCCGCACCAACTAGGCGTTCCGCCTGAAGACGCTGTCGGCCACCTCCTCCGTCGCCATCGCGTGGCTCAAGGTGCTGACGGTGGTAGAAGGTCTCAAGGGGTCGGATCTGCTGACCGCCTTCATGGCGCGCCGGGTGCTCCCCCTTCAAGGCCGGCCTCATATGATCAGCCAGATGAGCGGGCAGTGAGACCCGTGCCGGATGTGCACCAAGAAGATGCCGCACACGGAGGTGGATCATCTGGTGAATTACATCTCGAACCGCAAGCTCCCGGTGGAGGAGTGGCAGTTTGGCAAGGAACCGTACTCCCGCGCACACCCGCCACCTGTGGTGAGTCCTTAACCCTTTCTCTTTTCTCTTTAGTTGACGGGCTCTTCTTTGCCGCCTGACCAGTCGGCCCAGAAGCAGATATTCACTACCCAGTCGGCAGCCGACGCCTTGGAGCAGGGCCACGAATATCTCCCCGACCGATCGGTGAGTGACGAGGACAACCACGACTTGGGTGCGGCTGCCCTGGAAGAAGACGACGCCACGGGTGGTGGCAGCAGAGCAGGCGGCTCCGGAGGTGGAGGCGGCCTCGACGACTGGCCGGATGATGATGAGGAGGAGAATGCGTCGCGTCACCAGCCGGCCACCGACCAGGCGGGCGCGAGCTCATCCGTCGCGCCGACCGCTCCAGGCGGCGCATTAAAGCGCAGGTCCGCACCGTCAATGTACGGCTGCCGCCAAAGAAATCCAAGAGCTCGGCAACGGCGACCAATCGGGAGGAGGCCGCCGCGAAGGCGAACCGATTTTGAAGGTCGTGAAGCAGCCTCCGATGGTGTCTGCGTAAGTGATGGTTCCTCTCGCACCCTTTCTTCTTTTTCCTTGCTAACGTCATTCTGAGTTCTTTTTCATTTTGCCTGATCAGGGCCCCGCTCTCGCTTAAGCGGTTTGGCACTGCCTCCGTGGTTGGGACAGCAGAGGGCTCCGCCAACACCCGCCACGTGGACTCACGCGCCGAGCTCCAGGCGGCGATGGAGAGGAACACGCAGGAGGTGCGCAAGGAGCGGGAGGAGGCGGAGCGGCAGAGGGCGGCGGCGGCCGAGGTAGCGCAGGAGGAGGCGGACGCGGCCGCAAGGGCGCAAGCCGACACTGTGACCAGGGCCCAAGCGGATGCCGTGACCAAGGCATAGGCGGAAGAAGCGACGCGCCGTGGTTCGCGAACTCGCCATTACCTTCGCCCGCGCCACTCAAGATTCGAGATCTCGGCGCCGCTGGAAGAGCCGCCGACGACCAGCCGGCCATGGAGAGGGAGGGGGCGACACTACAAAAAAACACTTCCGTGATGATACGTGTTTGTCACAGTAGGTCGCGTTTTTTGTCATGCATGTACATCCATGACGATTTTATGACGTAATCAAGATAGTCATACCGCAATTGTCAGAGAAGTGTTCCATGACATTACCAAAATCATCATCACGAAGTGTCCACTTCCATGACGATAAATCGCGGTCACGTAAGCTTATCAAGGGTGACCGACACGTGGCATCCACCGTAACGGAACACCATTAAGCTACCGGGTCGGGTTTTGGATCCGATAACCCGTTAATAGCCCGGACCAACGGGAAATTTCCACATGTAAAATTCTGATTGGCCGGAGGGAACACCTGTCAGCTCGTTAGTGGGCCAGATGTCACCCGTCCATTGGAGGAGACATGCCTATGATACGTCGACACGTGGCTGGGCCCAACAGAGGCCCATATAGGTTAAAAAGGCCGACCCAGTCAAAGGCCCGCAATACTTACTTAGGTACTAGTGGGCCAGCCCAATAACGGCCTGCTTAATAAAGGCCCATTTACGGCCCGAAGCCAGATCTGACCCGTTAATTGTTCGCCGAATATTTGGGCCCATTTACGGCCCGAAGCCAGATTTGGCCCATTAATTGTTCGCCAAAATTTTGGGCCCAATTACAGCCCAGTGACTTTGGGCCTGTTAGAGGCCCGATGTAGACATGGGCCCATTTCAGCCCGGTGTGACTTTCGGCTTGGGAATGGCCCGTGCGGCCCATGGGCCATATATGGTCCGACGGGACATCGGGCCCACTAACGGCCCGTGATAAAGGTGGCAAAAGTTAAGCCCAACGTGACTTTGGGCCTGTTAAAGGCCTATCGCATAATTCGTCCGCTGATGCTTGTATTAAGCTTTCGCTCTTAAAGGCCCATGATATCATGCAACAACTAAGGCCCGAGATATGTTTCGCCGTAACGCCCATGACCTAATCAGCCCAAAAAGGCCTTGCCTACATTTCAGCTCGTCAAGGCCTGCCGACGACTAGTGAAAATTGAGGCCCAACATGCATTTCGCCGCTAAAGGCCCATGGTTTCATCTGGCCGTAGGTGCCAAGACAATATTCAGCTCGTTAATGGCCCAACGTTACTGGGCCAAACTAAGCTACTGGTCCACAAAAGGCCCAACTAAAATATAGGCCGTGTAAGTTGTGGGCCCGGTGCAAAGTGTGAAGGCCCCAATCATTCGGCCCAAGAAAGACACAGCCACCCAATTGTGGCCCGCTAAAACCAGTTCGTTAGAGTCAAATGTTTTGGCCCTACGACTACATCTGATTTTTTTTCATATAGCGAATGATGGCAGAATTAGTAGGAATTAAGAACAAACCTACTCTATACAATAAAGAAATTACTAGATAGTAACTAAGAATAAACCTACACTATACAAGAAAGAATTTACAGTATATTACATCCATCGGCATCAAGTTCGCCACCAAGGATCATAAAGCGCAACAAAGAAGCAGACACAAAAATCGGGCACCATTGTAGCGTAACAAAATAATACTAAACCGAGACCACTTCCAAGATAGTTCAAGAAAGGTTAGCCTAGCGGGGGAACTGCTGCACAAGCTGCTAAGCAAGGCTGTGAGACCGGCCTAGCATGTCAGTCATAGCTTCCAGGTGTAGATGTTTAACGATGAGGTTCTCATTGGTGTTCTCCGCAATCTTTCTTAGAGATAGGACTTCAAGTCGAAGTTGAGTTGCATAATGCCTTTCTGCTAGAACTTGGGACTGAAGAAGTCGAACTGATTCAAACAATGAATTCTATGAGCTTGTCTGACTGCTAGTCTCAAGTAACTTGAACACTGCATCAAGACAAGACTTTGGGGTTGTCTCGCTATCTTCAAGATGTTTTGCCTTCTTTGCGCAATATATGTTGGGTTTGTCTCACGCCTTCAAGAGATTTGTGCATGTCATCAAGCATATCACCCTCAAAACAAAGGAGACAGATGATGTGTTTTGTATGTGTATAAACAAAGATGATAACAAAGGTTGTCAATTCCATCCAATTTCAAATTAGAAAATAAAGAGTAAGTTCAAAATATCAATAGCATAATTTGGCATTGTTCATAATGCGGGAGCTTCACTACACTATCGGATTACCATGTCAACATAACAAGCATAGATGAAGGGCAAAGAAAATCATTGTATCTATTTTGGTTAATGTGCATGGCATGTTGTTCATATCATCACCACATCAAGAAGATAAAACATGAGATGACAAGGTGCAAACGTGGGCTGCTTCACCACACATCGGATTATAGATCCACAAAAACAAGCATACATATAGGGAGTATTGAGTAATGTGCATTGTATGAATATGAATTTGGTTTACAAGTAAAACTTAGAACTTACGGTTCTTAAGTAACATGCATTTTGGTAGAAACAACAAACTAAACAAAGAAAGAAACGATAGGGAGTATGAGCAAATTAAACAGCAGCTTGAGGATAAAGGCTTTAGAAGGTCTGACTTACATTAACAACTAACACCGGCTTTATAATGCCCTTCTCCAAGTCAAGGGAAGGATAACTCAAGAATTTCAGCATAGAATCTTCTTCATAAGCATTGCCAAGATTCTACATTTTGTAGAGAGTAATTATAGATATGATAATACCGAAGGGATAGAGGATAATGAAGATAAGATGCGATTGATGCTACATAATCAACTACCAACCTCGAAGTACAAGCTGCTACAGACAAAATGTACTAACAAGAGAAATGGGCTACACTTCTGCACTGGCATTGTCTATGTATTCTACTTGTTGGTAAGATTAAATATAGATCTGATCTTTTTAGTAAATGGTGGGCGAGGGAGATAAGATGCAAAATGCTACACAATGAACCAAGCCCTCTTCCCATAATACAAGAGTGTTTTGAACACCGTGTACTATACAAAATGTTCTTATATTATGGGACAGAGGGAGTAGTGTTAATGTAAGTACAAAGGATAGACGGCGCTCAGCCCCATAAGAGGACTCGAGAGCTAAACCTCTTCAAAAGCATTGGGTTGATTCTAAATTTATGTAAGAGTCCATACGATCTTATAATGACCACCAAATGGACGACACGAGGCTAACATGTGCAAAGGATGCTACATAATCAAACAACTATGAAAGTAAGTATGGTCATACAGTGGCAAGAGGTACTCACAAGAGCAATGCAAAGGTGTAGTATAGTTATGTAGATTCTCGTGGTCCCATGAGAATGAATGTTCTTCTGCTAACAGTTTTCGTACAAGTAAGACATTAAGGCAAATGCAGAAATGTAGTTCAAATTGTGATGTGATATCATAGATAGTACCTTACGCTGCAGCCGAGACCAATGTGTAACAAGATTATTCCAGTCACCGTTGGATAAATGTAGCACCGGAGACTTTACAGAAATTTCATTTAGAGGCTTGCCATTGAAGTGCGCTTGCCTCTAGGAACGATACTTCATCAACGAGTGCTTGAAAAGTGCAACCAACTCTTGCTCATCTTCACTATCCAGTTTGCTCCTCGCCTATTTAAAAGAATGAAATCTTGTGTCTTCTGTCAGCAGAAACATATGCAGTAATGACAATGAATAACATTAGTACATTACTTACGCGTAAGTTGCGGAGTAAGATGTGAAATATATTATTGACTCTAGTAAACCCTTTGGGTGTTGATCACATGACAATGTGAACTATGGGTATTAATCACATACAGATGTGATTATTGGTGTTAAATCACATGGCGATGTGAACTAGATTATTGACTCTACTTCAAGTGGGAGACTGAAAGAAATATGCCTTAGAGGCAATAATAAAGTTATTATTTATTTCCTTATTTCATGATAAATGTTTATTATTCATGCTAGAATTGTATTAACCAGAAACATGATACATGTGTGAATACATAGACAAACATAGTGTCACTAGTATGCCTCTACTTGACTAGCTCGTTGATCAAAGATGGTTATGTTTCCTAGCCATAGACATGAGTTGTCATTTGATTAACGGGGTCACATCATTAGGAGAATGATGTGATTGACTTGACCCATTTTGTTAGCTTAGCACTTGATCGTTTAGTATGTTGCTATTGCTTTCTTCATGACTTATACATGTTCCTATGACTATGAGATTATATAACTCCCGCTACTGAGGAACACTTTGTGTGCTACCAAACGTCACAACGTGAATCGGGTGATTATAAAGGTGCTCTACAGGTGTCTCCGAAGGTACTTGTTGAGTCGACGATTTTGAGATTAGGATTTGTCATCCGATTGTCTGGAGAGGTATCTCTCGGCCCTCTCGTAATGCACATCACTATAAGCCTTGCAAGCAATGTAGCTAATGAGTTAGTTATGGGATGATGCTTTACATAAAGAGTAAAGACACTTGCCGGTAACGAGATTGAGCTAGGTATTGAGATACCGACGATCGAATCTTGGGCAAGTAACATACCGATGACAAAGGGAACAACGATGTTGTTATGCGGTCCGACCGATAAAGATCTTCAGAATATGTAGGAACCAATATGAGCATCCGTGTTCCGCTTATTGGTTATTGACCGAGATGTGTCTCGGTCATGTCTACATTGTTCTCGAACCCGTAGGGTCCGCACGCTTAAAGTAAGATGACAGTTATATTATGAGTTTATGTGTTTTGATGTACCGAAGGTTGTTCGGAGTCCCGGATGTGATCACGGACATGATGAGGAGTCTCGAAATGGTCGAGACATGAAGATCAATATATTGGACGACTATATTTGGACGCCGGAAAGGTTCTGGATGAGATTGGGACAATACCGGAGCTCCGGGAGGTTATCGGAACACCCCGGGAGGTATATGGGCCTTATTGGGTCTTAGTGGAAAGGAGGGGAAAGGAGCAAGGGAGGGGCGCCCCCCAAGCCCAATCCGAATTGGGAGGGGGGCCGGCCCCCTTTCCTCCCTCCCTCCCTCCTCTTCCTTCCCTCTCCCTCTCCTAATAGGAAAGGGGGGAGTCCTACTCCTGGTGGGAGTTGGACTCCCCCCAGGGCACGCCACCCCCCTTGGCCACCCCCCTCCTCCACTCCTTTATATACGAGGGAGGGGGGCACCCCATAGACAGAACAATTGATCATTGATCTCTTAGCAGCAGCGGTGCCCCTCCACCATAGTCTTCCTCGATAATATCGCGGCGGTGCTTAGGCGAAGCCCCGCGACGGTAGAACATCATCATCGTCACCACGCCGTCGTGTCGATGGAACTCTCCTCGACACTCGCTGGATCGAGTACGGGCACGCCATCGAGCTGAACGTGCAAGAACTCTGAGGTGTCGAGTTTCGGTGCTTGATCGGTTGGGCCGTGAAGACTTACGACTACATCAACCGCTACAGTTAACGCTCGCTTTCGGTTCACGAGGGTACGGGACACACTCTCCTCTCGCTGCTATGCATCACCATGATCTTGAGTGTGCATAGGAATTTTTTTGAAATTACTACGCTTCCCAACAAAGGGTATCGAGCATAGGTTTTATGTATTGATGTTATATGCATGAGTCGAAAACAAGTGAGTTGTGGGCGATACAAGTCATACTGCTTACCAGCATGTCATACTTTGGTTCAGCGGTATTGTTGGATGAAGCGGCCCGGACCGACATTACGCGTACGCTTACGCGAGACTGGTTTTACTGCCATGCTTTGCACACAGGTGACTAGCGGGTGTCAGTTTCTCCAACTTTAGTTGAACCGAGTGTGGCTATGCCCGGACCTTGAGAAGGTTAAAGAACACTAACTTGACGAATTATCACTGTGGTTTTGATGCGTAGGTAAGAACGGTTCTTGCTCAGCCCGTGGCAGCCACGTAAAACTTGCAACAACAAAGTAGAGGACGTCTAACTTATTTTTGCAGGGCATGTTGTGATGTGATATGGTCAAGATGTGATGAGATATAAGTTGGTGTATGAGATGATCATGTTTTGTTGAAGTTATTGGCAACTGGAAGAAGCCTTATGGTTGTCTCTTTATTGCATAAGATGCAAGCGCCAAATAATTGCTTTACTTTATCGCTATGTGATAGCAATAGTTGCAAGAGCAATAGTTGGCGAGACGACCATGTGACGACACATTGATATAGATCAAGATGATGGAGATCATGGTGTCATGCCGGTGACGATGGAGATCATGATGATGCTTTGGAGATGGAGATCAAAGGCACAAGATGATGATGGCCATATCATGTCACATATTTTTGATTGGATATGATGTTTATCTTTTATACATCTTATTTCGTTTTGATTGATGGTAGCATTATAAGATGATCTCTCACTAAATTTCAAGATAAAAGTGTTCTCCCTGAGTATGCACCGTTGCCAAAGTTCGTCGTGCCCAGACACCACGTGATGATCGGGTGTGATAAGCTCTACGTCCATCTACAACGGGTGCAAGCCAGTTTTGCACACGCAGAATACTCAGGTTAAACTTGACGAGCCTAGCATATGCAGATATGGCCTCGGAACACTGAGACCGAAAGGTCGAGCGTGAATCATATAGTAGATATGATCAACATAGTGATGTTCACCAATGCAGAAATTATGTTGTAGATCAATAGCTCATGCAGTTGCTTTTATATGTTTATTTTGATATGTTCCTAGAGAAAAATGTGTTGAAAGATGTTAGTAGCAATGATGCGGATTGGATCCATGATCTGAGGATTGTCCTCATTGCTGCACAGAAGAATTATGTCCTTGATGCACCGGTAGGTGACGGACCTATTGCAGGAGCAGTATGCGTATGTTATGAACGCTATTAGCTCAATATGATGACTACTTGATAGTTTAGTGCACCATGCTTGCTTAGAATCGACTTCAAAGACGCTTTTGAACGCATGGGCCATATGAGATGTTCCAGGAGTTGAAGTTAATATTTCAAGCAAATACCCGAGTTGAGAGATATGAAGTCTCCAACAAGTTCTATAGCTAAAATATGGAGGAGAATTGCTCAACTAGTGAGCATGTGCTCACATTGTCTGGGTATTACAATCGCTTGAATCAAGTGGGAGATAATCTTCCAGATAAGATAGTGATTGATAGAGTTCTCTAGTCACCATCACCAAGTTACTAGAACTTCGTGATGAACTATAGTATGCAAAGGATGACGAAAACGATTCCCGAGCTTTTCGCGATGTTGAAATCAACGAAGGTAGAAATCAAGAAAGAGCATAAAGTGTTGATGATTGGCAAGACCACTAGTTTCAAGAAAAGGGCAAAGGGAAAGAAAGGGGACTTCGAGTAGAATGACAAGCAAGTTGTCACTCCCGCAAAGAAGCCGAAAGCTGGACCAAAGCCTGAAACTGAATGCTTACACTGCAAAGGAAATGGTCACTTGAAGCGGAAATACCCTGAATATTTGGTGGATAAGAAGGATGGCAGAGTGAACAAGGGTATATTTGATATACAGGTTATTGATGTGTGCCTTACTAGTGTTTATAGTAGCCCCTGAGTATTTGATACTTGTTCGGTTGCTAAGATTAGTAACTCGAAACAGGAATTACATAATAAACAGAGACTAGTTGAGGGGAAGTGATGATGAGTGTTGGAAGTAGTTCCAAGATTGATATGATCATCATCACACACTCCCTATACTTTCAGGATTAGTGTTAAACCTAAATAAATGTTACTTGGCGCTTATGCTGAGCATGAATATGATTTGATCATTTTTATTGCAATATGGTTATTCATTTAAAGTCAAAGAATAATTGTTGTTCTATTTACATGAATAAAACTTTCAACGGTCATACACCCAATGAAAATAGTTTGTTGGATCTCGATCGTAGTGATACACATATTCATAATATTGATGCCAAAATATGCAAAGTTAATAATGATAGTGCAACTTATTTGTGGTAATCGCCGCTTGGGTCATATCGGTGTAAAGTGCATGAAGAAACTCCATAAAGATGGATTTTGGAATCACTTGGTTATGAATCATTTGATGCTTGCGAACCGCGCCTTTTGGGCAAGATGACTAAAACTCCATTCTCCTAACAATGGAACGAGCTACTAACTTATTGGAAATAATACATACCGATGTATGTGATCGAATGAGTGTTGATGCTCGTGGCAAGTATCGTTATTTTCTGACCTTCACAGATGATTTGAGCAGATATGGGTATATCTTCTTAATGAAACACAAGTCTGAAACATTTGAAAAGTTCAAAGAATTTCAGAGTGAAGTGGAGTGTAACAAGAAAATAAAGTTTCTACGATCTGATCGTGGAGGAGAATATTTGAGTTATGAGTTTATGCTCATATAAAACAATGTGAATAGTTTCACACTCACGCCACATGGAACACCACAGCATAATGGTGTGTCCGAACGTCATAACCGCACTTTATTGGATATGGTGCGATCTATGATGTCTCTTATCGGTTTACCACTATTGTTTTGGGTTATGCATTAGAGACAGCTGCATTCACTTTAAATAGGGCACCATCAAAATCCGTTGAGACGGCACCTTATGAACTGTGGTTTGGCAAGAAACCAAAGTTGTCATTTTTAAAGTTTGGGGCTGCAATGCTTATGTGAAAAATTTCAACCTGATAAGCTCGAACCCAAATCGGAGAAGTGCGTCTTCATAGAATACCCAAAGGAAACTGTTGGGTACACCTTCTATCATAGATCCGAAGGCAAGATATTCGTTGCTAAGATGGATCCTTTCTAGAGAAGGAGTTTCTCTCGAAAGAAGTGAGTGGGAGGAAAGTAGAGCTTGATAAGGTAAATGTACCTTCTCCCGAATTGGAAAGTAGATCATCATAGAAATTAGTTCCAGTGAATCCTACACCAATTAGTGAGGAAGCTAATGATAATTATCATGAAAATTCAGAGCAAGTTACTACAGAACCTCATAGGTCTTCCAGAGTACGGTCCGCACCAGAGTGGTACGGTAATCCTCTTCTGGAAGTCATGTTACTATACCATGATAAACCTACGAACTATGGGGAAGTGATGATGAGCCCAGATTCCATGAAATGGCTGGAGGCCATGAAATCTGAGATATGATCCATGTATGAGAACAAAGTGTGGACTTTGGTGGACTTGCCCAATGGTCGGCAAGCCATAGAAAATAAATGGATCTTCAAGAGGAAGACAGACGTTCATAGTAGTGTTACTATCTACAAAGCTCGACCTGTCGCGAAAAGGTTTTCGACAAGTTCAAGGTGTTGGCTACAATGAGATTTTCCCAACTGTAGTGATGCTTAAGTCTGTCCGAATCATGTTAGCAATTTCCACATTTTATGAAATCTGGCAAGTGGATGTCAAAACTACATTCCTTAATGGTTTTCTTAAAGAAGAGTTGTATATGATGCAACTAGGAAGTTTTGTCAATTCTAAAGGTGCTAACAAAATGTGCAAGCTCCAGCGATCCATCTATGGATTGGTGCAAGCATCTCGGAGTTGGAATATACACTTTGATAAGTTGATCATTGATCATTGATCTCTAGCCGTGCCATGCCCCCTCCACCATAGTCTTCCTCGATAATATTGTAGCGGTGCTTAGGCGAAGCCCTGCGATGGTCGAACATCATCATCGTCACCATGCCGTCATGCTGACGGAAGTCTCCCTCGACACCCTGCTAGATCGGCACGGGACGCCATCGAATGAACGTGCAAGAACTCGAGGTGCCGAGTTTCGTGCTTGATCGGTCGGGCTGTGAAGACGACGACTACATCAACCGCTAAGCAGTTAACGCTCCGCCGGGTCTATGAGGGTACATGGACACACTCTCCTCTCTGCTATGCATCACCATGATCTTGCGTAGCGAGGAACTTTTTGAAATTACTACGCTTCCCAACAAGAGCTGGTGCTATGTCAACTGGATTTGGCAAATGTTGGTTTTAGCCCCCACGCCAAGACGCACACGCCACATACTTCCTCAGACGGGTCAATCTTCCTCTCCTAACCACCTTAGGAAGCTATCGGTTTCCAACACACGTTCATTCTTTCTCTCCATGTTTCGATCTCTAACTCTCTCAACTACACGACCCCCTTTTTCCACTCTGTTACCAAATGTATTTACCTCACACACCCTCCATTGCACCCCATGTCGAGCTCTCTCTCTCCCTCTCCGTCTCCCTCTCACCCTCTCGCGCTAAATTAATACATGCATTGCCTATCTAGCCCCCCAATTTCTCATGCGCACGCACGCACGTTGTCTATCTAGGTCACTCCCTCGAGACTGTCTCACTCTTTCTTCCACACGGTGTACCACAGTCGCTCAATCTTGCTCTCTTTATTTGAGTCTCGTTTAACCTCATTTTCTTTCACACGCAAATGATATATCTCCCTGTTCGGGCCTCGATCGACACACTCTATACTCTCTCACATAGATTGTCTATCTAGGTTAGTCCATCCAAGCCGCCCCCACTTTTTCGACCTCATGGCGGGCTATGCTCGCTCAATCTCTCTCTCTCTCTCTCTCTCTCTATGTCTCGATCGACCTCGCTTTTCTCGACAAAACGATATATCACCAATTTTGAGCCCAATTCGACCTATTCACATTGTATACTCTCTCACGCACATTGTCTATCTAGGTCACTCTCTCCAACCCGTCTCACTCTCTCGATCGCACGACGACCCTATGTGATCGATTGACCTTGCTTCCTCCCTCGCACAAAATATATCTACACGTCTATGACTGGATCATCTCTCAAGATCTATCTTACAACCCTCACCCTTGCCAAAAGCTCAATCGGACAATATATCTCCAGAGCATATATATCTGTTCAATGAATGTCGGACCACACTCACTTTGACTCTATATCTATATGTCTCTCGATTGACCTCACTTTCTCACACCGTACCTTCCATGCATTGAAGCTACCTATCCATCCCTCGCAAAGCCGGAGCTATTTACATTGTGAGGGGCACTCCAACCCTTGATTAATATGTGTAGGCATTTATTTCGGTCGGTTTAGATTATATTTTCGTAGAATTCGGCCCACAACTACTCCAAACACCGTTGCAACCCCCGCAACTCCTCCAGTTGATTTCCCTCTGGCTCGGTCATCGCTCTCTCACACGTCCTTTCTCGCCTTCAATGTCGCACCATGGTATTATTGCAAAAAGCTCTGTTGTTCTCTTTAATTATTATAAATAAGCTACAAAACTACACACCGATAGTCCACTTGGAATGGAACAAATTTCGACCCACAAATTAAAGTGCTACAAACTACACCCCGAGGGGCCCACATGTCATGAAACAAATTTGGACCCATATACAAATTAAAAAAATAAAGTACGAGGATTGAACATGCGACCAGGGCCTTCAAGCCGCACGTCAATAGGCAACATACATAGAACAACAATGTTGGTTGTACCCCCTTTGTTCATATAATGTTTTTATATTACCACAACCTATTTAATGGATAACATGTAATATTATTTTTAGTATTATTCGTCTTCACTTATTGGTGGATTCCATGTATGATCTCTCTCTCTCCTCCCCTTCTGCGTTTAGACGCACGGACAAACACAAAGAACTCGTGGGCGATGTTGCCATTGACCATATCTGGACAGGTTCACAAGTTACGACACCAGTTTCACGTACTAGCATCACTAGTCAGCATGTACGCGTAATGCGCTAATTTGGAAGTATATTAAGTGCATGTGGATATTAAGTAGGATATTATTTGCGGTTATTATGTGATTAGCACTATTTTTGGCATGAAATTAACTGCACGCTAAACGTGTTGAGCGCTCGACATTGAAACAGTCTATGTCGTTGCATGACAAGGAACACATGTGGCTTGATGACGCTTTTATATTTAGTTTGATATGGCTCTAGTAGAACATTCAATCGATCGTACCATAGATTTTGTTCACCTGCCCGACTTTAAATTATACGACCACCAATATAAATAATGGAATGATAAACGCTCGGATTTTAAGCATGGCAATCCAACGCTTTTCATGGCAAATTTAGATTACGCGCAGCGGCGGGGCGCTTTGCGTGGGAAGCGCTCTCCGCCATGCTCAGGTGTTTTCGCCATCGACCGATGGCGACGGCGCGCTTTGCGCCGTTGTTGGCATACTCGACGCTGGCCTAGCTTCAAGGAAGGATAAAATGTTCGACTTCGGGCGAAGTCAATCGGGCGGAGGAGGCGATCGCGCTGGTGCAAGGAAGCGGTCGACGGCGCCAACCATGCCGCTAGGGGGGCACTCGCACCGCCGGGACAAGCACTGTCAACGGCGCGATGGAGACATTCGTGTACACGGGCACCGCACGGCGCCAAGATGTCGGCAGCATCGCTACCGGCAGTGCATCGGCACCGCACGGGCGCAGGCGCCAGCACGCCAGATGCACATGCGCCGCAGTGCACGGGCGCGTGAAAGTCGGCGGGGACCTCGTGGAACCCCGTGGCATCAAGCTCGATGACAATGTGCGGCTCCCATCCCATCAATGCCACGGGGATGGGCGCTGGCGCAGTCGGGCCGACGGGAGCCGGAACGGTAGTAGGGACGGGTGCGGCGTCTTCCCGCAAGGCCAGTTCAAGCTCGTCCCAAAGCGCCTTATGTTCTTGAGACTCCGACTAGGTGTCTTCCTCAGGAAACTGGAAGACTAAGGGCAGACCATCATGATGCGGCATGGCGTATGTTTATGTCAGGCTTGTTGGAGGTAGACGACAGGAGAATCGGAGAGGAAGAGAGAAGATTGTAGCGATACCGGGTAGTGCGTGGTTGATTTTAAACTGCGGCGCCAGCGACATTAAAAGTGGGAGCAGCTGGATTTAAGGTGGGCGGCGGAGCTCGGTCAAAGGGCTCGCCTCCTGGTGAGCCTACATAGCCGTTCGCCAAGACGCCTCCCTCGCTCACCGGCGCAGCTGTTTGTTTCGCACGCCCCATCGACTCACACGCTTGCTCAGACGGCACCTACCGATGAGAAGCGGGACTCATGGTGGCACGTAAACGCCCATGGTTTCAATAGTGAAAGCGTTCGCCTTAACGAGATAGGTCTTTGTTCCAAAATACCTTGGCTCTTCATTTGTGCAACTTGTCATAAGCAGCTTGCCTCAAATTGAAGAAAAAAATTACGACGTAATATTTGTGCCATATCACGTGACCATGCTCAGTTTCAAGAATTTATTGTCACTTTTGGATTTTTTGAAATTTAAGATCTAGGATTCGAAACAATATCATAACCTGCATCATGCAATAAATTTTCAAGCCATGCATCTGTCCTGTTGTATTTCTTAAGAAAGGATTTGGTCAAACATTTTGCTTAGTTAGACTTCGCATGTTATATATGCAGAGTAAAAGGATAATCCTCCGCATTAGTGCATTGCATGATATATTAACTCAAGTACTAGGCACGAACAAACGGGCTCAATTTCGGCTCATCCCGTGTAGTAGTAGTAGTACTAGGCAATGGAGTTGACGAGTGACATTGGCGAAGCGCATCGAGGGAATTGAATCGCATCGCACGGTAGGTAACATTGTATAGTTACTAAAGCATCCTCCGTTGTTCACCGATAGTCATTATGGATCGGGACATGAGGGTAATTTCTAGGGCTGGAATTCTGCCCGCCGATATTTCGCCAAACCCCGAGGCTCGATCGGTTGGGGTTGCTTAATATGCGTACTCACGACGCCACCGTATGACACGAGCCCGGTTTTTTATTTTTTTATTTTTTTAGGATCAACACGAGCCAAGGTCTAGCTGGTATGCCGTTGGGTCCTACCATTCGAGAATACGAAAGGAACCTTTTAAATTGCCGAACGAATCTATGTGTATTACAATGCCCGTATTTTCCTTGCAAATACTAATCTCAACGTGGTAATTGATTTATGACGACTTGTTGAATTAGAGTGAGTTTGTGATATAGTGATCTCAACGTGGATTTCACATTTCATGGTATCCCTAGTATGTTTTTCAATGCAAATTCAAATTTAGAAGATGAACAATATAGAGATGAGAAAACTTTGTATGTATCAAGCATATGACCACACACACACACAGACACGGACACACACGCACGAACACAACAACAATATAATAATTATAGTGCATTTATTTTTCCAAACCATGCATGTATGACACGAATTCAAAAATACCTTCTATTCCTAAATATTAGTCTTTAGAGATTTCAACAAGTGACTACATACGAGCAAAATGAGTGAATCTACACTCTAAAATATGTCTATATACATCCAGATAAAGCTACCATTTGAAATCTCTAAAAGACTAATATTTAGGAACTAAGGAGTAAAATGTAAGACATGCATGGTCCTCGGTTCAATATTTAAAATGAACATGAAATTGAAACATGAATATTAAGTCTAGTACTACAGTTCATGCAAATGTTGTGTTTAGGTGGAGCTATGATTGTCGGGGGTCAACCACTCGACCTTAGATGAAATTGTGAAGCTCTGTTTAGGGTTGTTTAGATTATATTTGTCCCCACCCTCCCAACCACCGATTGGTTGTGCACCCCACCCCTCCTCATTGGGAGAATATCATGTGCCTCCATACCTTAGATGTTATATGCCGATACGAGTTGCTTGGAGCTTGTAGATCTGAGATATAGTAGCTCACATGATGTCTTAATATTTTTACAGGAAACCTTGATGAGTTTGAGAATTGCACACAATTTGTACAAAAACTACTCAGATGCCCTTGATCCCATATCCAATCGACTAAAGTCAGATCACCATAGCATCTAAGATGAAGGAGGACATCATATTCTCCTGTATGTAAGAATATCATGTGCTACCACACCTTAGATGCTTTGGTGATACAAGCTCTTCGGAGCCATTGGATTTGTGACCCAACATCTCCTTAGTGGTTCGAATGGTTTTTTGTAGAAAAGCCCCCAAAGAGTTTGGCCACTGCTTACAAGCACAAAGACTGCTCAGATGCCATTGGATCTCAGATCAAACAACCTCGAAGCTCGTATCACCGTAGCATCCAAGCTGCAATAGCACCTTATGTTTTCTTGCACGGTAGAATATGAGGTGCTCCCGCACTTAGATTCTATGGTGATACGAGTTCACAGAGATCTAACGGCCCACAGTAGGAGGTTTGAATGTTTTTGCAATATACGGCTGAGAGAGTTTGGGAAATGCGCAGAAAGTACAAGTACTACACATGTGCCATCTGATTAGTGATCATACGACCTAGATGCTCATATCACCGTAGCGGGTAATTAAGCTACGGGGAGCACCTAATATGGGCAAGAGGGAGCCGTTGGATCCAAGATGCAGCGGCACACACGAGGCCCGAACGCTTTATTTGCAAAAGACCTTGGAGAGTTTGGAAATTGCGATAATTACAAAGACTACTCCCAAGCCATTGATCTCACTTCCAACGGTGTAAAACTCAGATCACCATAGCATCTAAGCTGCGGGTGGATGTGATATTCTATGTCATTGTCATTTTTGTTCAGAACTTGCAAAATACGTAACTCGTGGTCGTTACTTGTCTAACCGCCAAAAGTGTTTGTTCAAAAACCATCCTACACCGAAATATCGAACAACACACGGGATCCCACTTGTCATTAATCAATTTGGACCTAAAACTAACAAATCTGAAAGATGAGATTCGAACCGCAACCTGTACTACAAAGCGTAAGTTGATAGCCCCAAACAACAATGGTTGTCGGCTTTGTCCCATAACTTGATTTTATACAAGATTATGCTGAGTAGAGTAGAGGGAGTGCCTCGTCAACATGTGCATGACCGCTGACTCACTTGCTAGTGTGTCCCATGTCCGCATCTCTCTTCTCTCCATCGCCTAACCTTTAGACGGGCACACACGAAGAGCGGCGCTAGCTTGCCATCGTGTTATTGCAACTAAAAAAAGCTTGGAAAATAGAAGAATCGCCTAGAACAAGAGACGTTGTGGCTGGTCGAGATGGAGCTAACCACATCTATCCTTCGTGCCACGTTAGCATGATGAAGCTGTGTGGCTAGTGGGGTGTTTTCGACCAACTGGCTGGGTCCCGAGGTCGAACCATAGGTATATTTTTACACACACATTTTTCCTCCATGCCGAGACGTGGCACACCCTACCACGCGGTTTTGGGGTCCTCTCGGGTGGTGCACGCATATATTCTTCCTCGACGGGACGCCCTCACCGCTGCTTTCTCGGGTCCTCCTTAGTCGAAGCGCCAAGCAAGTAAATGATTCACAAATCATGAAAGACCACCGAGGAGTCCTCGACTAGGGGTGTCCGACAGCCGGACTATAGATATCCGCCGGACTCCAAGACTACTTAAGATAGAAGATTGAAGACTCCGCTCGTGTCCCAAGGTACTTTCTTGGCGTGAAGGCAAGCTTGGCAACACGGATATGTAGATCTCCTAGCATTGTAACCGACTCTGTAATCCCTAGCCCTCTCCTGTCTATATAAACCGGAGGGGTTTAGTCCGAGGACTAACATACATCTCAACAATCATACCATAGGCTAGCTTCTAGGTTTAGCCTCCTTGATCTCGTGGTAGATCTACTCTTGTACTACCCATATCATCAATATTAATCAAGCAGACGAGGGTTTTACCTCCATCGAGAGGGCCCAACCTGGGTAAAACATTGTGTCCTCGCTCTTGTTACCATCCGCCTAGACGCACTGCTCGGGACCCCTACCCGAGATCCGCCGGTTTTGACACCGACATTGGTGCTTTCATTGAGAGTTCCTCCGTGTCGCCACCGATAGGCTTGATGGCATCTCCAACTAGCAACGCTGTCCGTGGTGAGACTTTTCTCCCGACAGATCTTCAGATTCAGCGGCTTTGCATCGCGGCCAATTCACTTGGTCATCCGAGCAGATCGAAGCTACTACCGCCGCCAGTCGATTCGAACCTTAAACTTCACGGCCGACGACCGCGGAGACTTGATCTTCGACGGACTCGAGCCACGCCTGCGCTACCAAGACCGGGACGATGGCACGATCTAGCTCGCCACGGACAAGGCCTTTGGTGGCCAGACTCGATCCGCTTCGCCATTAGCCCGAGCCTATCGCCCAGATCGAGGGTCGGTGGATAGACGCCACTGGGGCTTCAACATCCACGGCGATAGAGCCAACACCAATCTTGTCCCTTGCAAAACTCGTGAATCCGAGGTGTCGGACTTTCGCCGACCAACCTCCCGCCGCTCTACCAATCGGTCCGGATTGGGCGCCGTTATGGAATTCACCGCCACGACATATTCCAACACTCGCCGGGCGATATCCTAAACTCATTAAAGTATCTCTCGTTATCGGAGAGTCCTCGCCGACTATGGCCGTGACGGTTGGAGTATGGACGACGTAAGAAATTCAGAGCCCACCCACCACCCACTTTGTAGCCACCGCCGAGGATTTAACCGACATGTTAGACTACGATTCAAGACATCGACGCTATGGACGACGTATGCCGAGATTTAACAGAACCAGCGCCACAGGCACCGAAGGCCACCTCGCCATATGACGATACATGGTGGATACCCCAAAAGAAGGGAGGGCGAAGAAGCAGCGGAGGCGATTCTTTAAAGAAGCAGCCCAAACGCCGCCAAGGCCAAGGCCGCTTAAATCCCGCCACAAAGAAGAATGGAGATTCCGCACAGACACAATAACACCTGTAAAGCGCCAAGACAATCCTCCAAAGAAGACTCAGCCGCAGAGGATGCGTAGCAAGCCCCCACGAGAGGGCGGCGCATTTAAGGGGTTGAGGATGATAACTATATGCCTCCCTCCAAGACGGCAAGCCTCAACGATGACGAATTGGCTGCACTCGAGGATCCCGTCAACAAGAGTGCTTTCAAGCGCAGTTCATCGCCACGGCAAACAGCCTAAAGAAAAAGCAGCAGCAGCCTTCAAGCCGATCAGACCTGCTGGCCGATCGATGGACCGAGGTCCTCGCGTCAAGAGTATAAACTCAACGCCCCTCCAAAGTTACCTAAGACGCAAGCTACTCCTCCGATTAGAGGAGGAAGCATACACACCTCCATCACCAACAAGACGACATGGTCGATCGACCACCCCGTGGTCGTGACAGAGAGGCATCCAGTGCCCCATCCAAGACCATACCCCGCACCGCCCAAAAGTACGGTTAAGAGGGAACGCTACCGACTTAAGTAGACATATTGAGGACAAAGCAAGGCAATCCACGATCCATCTATGGAATTCACCGCCATGACATCTTTCCAATACTCGCTTTTTGGCGATATCCTGAATTCATCAAGCATCTCTCGTTATCGAGAGTCCTGCCGACTATGGCCAGATGGTTGGGGTACGCATTTACTTAAGAAATTCAGAGCCCACCCACCACCCACTTTGTAGCCATCGCCGATTTATCTAACCGACATGCTAGATTACGACTCGATTTACATCGACGCTTATGGACGACGGCCGAGATTTATCAGAACCAAAGGCTTGCTGTGGCAATCGAAGACCACCTCGCCATACGATATATATATGGTGGACACCCCAAAAGACGGGACGGCAAAGAAGCAAATGGAGGCGACTCTTGAAAGAAGCAGCCCAAACGCCGGGCTGGGCCAAGGCCCGCCTAAATCCCGCCACAAAGAAGAATGGAGATTCCGCACAGAGATAATAATACTCCGTAGAGTGTCAAGACAATCCCTCCAAAGAAGACTCAACACAGAGGATGTAAGCAAGCCTCACGAGAGGGCGATGCATTTAAGAGGTTGAGGATCATAACTATATGCCTCCTCCGAAGACGAAGCAAGCCTCAACGATGATGAATTCGTGCACTCGAGGATCCCATCGAACAAGAGCGCTTCAAGCGCAGCTTATCGCCACAAAGAAACAGCCTAAAGAAAAAGCAGCAACAACTTCAAGTTGATCAGACTCGCTGGCCGATCGATGGACCGAGGTCCTCGCGTCAAGAGTATAAACTCGAACGCCTCCAAAAGTTACCTAAGACGCAAGCTGCCCCGATTAGAGGAGGAAGCATACATACCTCCATCACCAAAGACACGATATGGCTGACCGACCACCCCGTGGTCGTGATGAGAGGCATCCAGTGCCTCCACCAAGACCGCATTCAAAGATCGCCTCCAAAAGTACGGCCAAGAGGGAACGCTACGGACTTAAGTAGACATATTGAGGACAAAGAAGACAATCTAGATCCATCAATGGATCACGGGCGCCTTACGATCCACGACGAACACCGCCGTGTTTGGATACAATAACCCGCCGGGTCGTAACACGGCAGCATACAGCTTTCGAGCTACGCCGCGATATCGCCAATATAGGGCGCCAGACACCCGTTATGCTTCAATCGATGAAGTAATGGACCACTACAAGAAATATGTCAACTTATGACCTTCGCTGCTGACCTCAAGAATTGGTCATAAATTTATGACCATTTCGCACCAATTGGTCAAAAGCTGTTCGGGGCTCCAAACCCTAAACCATTGCACCATTTTGGTCGAAGGTCGTAATTTCTCACACTAAAAGGTCATAAAGCAAATAGCTTAGTCCGCCGCCTTATTTCTAGTTGTTAACGACCAATATAAATGGTCATAGCCTTGTAAATTGTGGTGGGTTGCTATGACTAGGCGCCACCTCATCGGGCTTTTGCCTATGTGGCATGTCCATGTGGCAGTTACTTCTAGGTTGTGAAGCAACCTATATTTCTGTCATTCCCAAAATTCCCAAAAAATCTCATAAATTCTTTTGGGTCATATCTTCGCCAAATATGTAAAACCTTCCTTGCCTAGTTCAAAATAATTCAAAATATTCATTTTCCTATTCTGCTCATAGTAATAGCCAGAAGGAAGTACCACTTTGGCATGTCCAAATAGTATCTATTTTCTACAAAGGCTTTCCTATGCCCAAATAACCATCCTCCACCAAATGCCAGCTCAATCCATTCATTATTTTCAGCCAAGCTTCAACATTCAGATTTATGTCCAAAGGTGGTGGTTTGCAAAGCAAGTACCAGCTAGGCTCCTCCTTTGAGCTGAAAATTTGTGAAGACGGTCTTCTTAGTAACTGATCATCCTCACCAAAACTCACGCCCATTAGCCATGTACATTTCTGCACTCGCTAATCAAACACTTGGTCGCTAATTCATGTTTGAGCACCGATCGGATCCTCGTGAGAATCTTATGTTGTAATTTTCTTCCTAGCACCTACATGGGGAGTGCCCAACCCACTAGACATGACTAGGCCACCTGTAACACATGGTAACGCCACGGTCACGCGGTGACCACACGATGGGCATGCGAAGCCACGCGCCTAGAGTTCGGGCCTCGCCACCGTCCAAACCTCGATGTCTCTCCATCAAACCATGTATTTCTGATTAAATAGATACTTATTTACCTAGAAATGATTTTTGAAAAAATAAAGAGCAAACTATGATGCAGCTGCAGTTCAAATTTGACCCGCTCAAATTGAATCCATGGAAATTTGTCTTTTTCACGAGAGGTGGATCAAAAAATTTTACACCCAACCATTTTGTCAATTGTGCATTAAATATGGCCTAGTATTTTATAAAAATGATTTGGTCCAATTTTGCAACAATAATTTGGTAGTTCCTTCACAAAAAAACCTCCTTTCGCACTCAAAAATGGAAAATGGTTTTTTCGTCCAACTAAAATGAAAACTTCCTTAGGCAACATTGTTTGCCATTCCAATATGCACCCTTGTGCACAATATGAGATCATTTGAACAAACTATGCCATGAATGTGGCCATAAGATTGATCATTTGGCTTGAAAGCCATGAATCTTCACACTTGATAGCTCATTTCGAGAACACTTTTTAAAATAATTACCAGACATAAGTTTATTATTTTTCCTGAAACTTGGTCACATACAATGACACAATGCGAAGGTTTTCCAATTTTTGATTTTTTTGAATTTTTATGCCTGCTTTAAATGCGGTCAAAACGGCGGGCTTGACTTGCTCCTAGCTAGTGGTTGAATCTTGGAATTTTTTGGTGTTTCTATGATTAAATAGATACTTATGTACCTAGAAATGATTTTTGGAAAAATAAAGAGCAAACTATGAGGCAGTAGTCAGATTTGACCCGCCCAACCTGAATCCACAGAATTTGTCTTTTTCACGAGAGGTGGATCAAAACTTTTGCACCCAACCATTTTGTCAATTGTGCATTAAATATGGCCTAGTATTTTATAAAAATGATTTGGTCTAATTTTGCAACAATTATTTGGTAGGTCCTTCACAAAAAACCTCTTTGGGCACTCAAAATGGAAAATGGTTTTTCCGCAACGAAAATGAAAACTTCCTTAGGGAACATTGTTTGCCATTCCAAATGCACCCTTGTGCACAATATGAGATCATTTGAACAAACTATGCCATGGATGTGGCCATAAGATTGGTCATTTGGCTTGAAAGCCATGAATCCTCACACTGATAGCTCATTTCGAGAACACTTTTTAAAAATAATTACCAGACATAAGTTTATTATTTTTCCTGGAAACTTGGTCACATATAATGACACAATGCTAAGGTTTTCCAATTTTTGATTTTTTTGAATTTTTATGCCTGTTTCAAAATGCGGTCAAAACTACGGGCTTGACTGCTCCTAGCTAGTGGTTGAATCTTGGAATTTTTTGGTGTTTCTATGATTAAATAGATACTTATGTACCTAGAAATGATTTTTGGAAAAATAAATAGCAAACTATGAGGCAACTGTAGTTCAAATTTGACCCGCCTCCAAAGGAATCGCTGGAATTTGTCTTTTTCACCGAGGTGGATCAAAACTTTTGACAACCAACAATTTTGTCAATTGTGCATTAAATATGTCCTAATATTTTATAAAAATGATTTGGTACAATTTTGCAACAAATATATGGTAGGTCCTTCACAAAAAACCTCATTTCTAAGCCTCAAAAATGGAAAATGAATTTTCCGTGCAAAGAAAATGAAAACTCGCTTGGCAACATTGTTTGGAATTCCAAGATGCACCCTTGTGAACAATATGAGATCATTTGAACAAACTATGCCCTGAATGTGACCATGAGATTGAGCGCTTGGGTTGAAATCCATGAATCTTCACACATGATAGCTCATTTATGAGAACACTTTTCTAAAATAATTTCAGACATAAGTTTATTATTTTTCCTGGAAACTTGGTCACATATAATGACACAATGCTAAGGTTTTCCAATTTTTGATTTTTTTGAATTTTTATGTCTGTTTCAAAATGCGGTCAAAACAAAGAGTTCGACTGCTCCTAGCTAGTGGTTGAATCTTGGATTTTTTGGTATTTCTCGATTAAATATGTACTTATGTACCTAGAAATGATTTTTGGAAAAATAAATAGCAAACTATGTGGCGTTGTAGTTCAAATTTGACCTCGCTTCCAAATTGAATCGGCTGGAAATTTGTCTTTTTCACGAGAGGTGGATTAAAAGTTTTGACACCAAACCATTTGGTTATTTGTACATTAAATATGGTCTAGTATTTTAGAAAAATGATTTGGTACAATTTTGCAACAAATATTTGTTATGTTCTTCACAAAAACTCATTTTGAGCACTCAAAAATGAAAATGAATTTTCGTGCAAAGAAAATGAAAAGTTCCTTATTACTATTTTTCTTCTAAAACTAGGTCACATTTGATGAGATGATGAGAAGGTTTTCATTTGTTTCATTTTTTCCAATGTATCAGTCAAGTATTTTTTGAGGGATGTATCAGTCAAGTAAATAGCTAAGATGATCTAACATCTTATTTTTAATTTATCACGACCAATTCAATTGGTCATAATATTGTATTATGCTCGATTGGTCCGTGGACAAGGCACACGGATCATGCACAAAACACCATTGATCTTCCCGATCCAACGGTAGCCGCCGCCTCCGCCCCCCACCAACCCCACCGAGGCGAAACCCTAGCTGCATCTTCCATCCACCCCCCGCCTCCTTTCTTTCTTTCTTTCTTTCTTCCTCTCCCTCTCCCCGATGCAGATCCCCGTCCCCCTCAGATCGCACTCACCAAGCGGGCGACCTCCCCGCATCCATGGCCTCCCCACGCCCATCCTCGCCAGATCGCCACCCCCAAGCCACCTCCCTTCCCTAAGCCTACACCAGACTCTCAACTCGCGCCACTGTCAGCCTCCTTCCCTTCCAGATCTCCGCCACCAACCTCCTTCCCACCCTCCTCAGACCAAGAGCTGCTCCCACCTCCCTCAAGACTACAAGACGCTGCTGGCTCCTCCACCTCCAGCGACGCCGAGCCCGCTGGTCTCCCTCCCCAAGATCGCTACTGGCCCGGGTCCTCCTCCACCTACAGCTGCTCTCCTCCTCAAGGCCACGACTGTTTGGTCGGGCTTCATGAGCCGAAAGCAGCAGAGCACCGATGGCTCCTCCTCCTCCTGCAGCCGCCGCCAACCTCCCTCCCTCCCTCCTCGCCAACTAAACCCTAGCTAGCAGCCATGGCTAGGATTGTGCGCCCCATCCGATCCGCGAGTCTCCTCCTCCTCCCCGCCTCCCGAACCTTAGCCACCCAAACCCCGACCTTCTTGGCTCTGCCTCTCAGTAGATCACACCAGAAGCGACTCAGACGACGCCCGAGAGGAGAGGAGGGCCTTCCTCACCATGTAGTCACGACCTTGTCCCGCCGAGGAGGAGGAGCAGAGGGGCGCACCCAGCCACGACAGCCGCCTCCGCCAAGGGCTTCTTCCACCTAGACCTCTAAATCCACGGCGCCGCCGTCCACCCACCCAAGGTGAAGGTGCCCTCCTTGTTTCATCTGATCTAGCAGCCATGGATTTGGGTTCTCAAGGCTGCCTAATTACTATACCAGAGTAGACCATCTCCTCGCACATGTACCTACATACCGTAGTAGACCATCTATATAGTCTCTAGCCATGTTGATAATAATTTTTAAGAATAAACCAAGTCGATTATATACGCATAATTATTATGCGATCTGAATGTTGTTTTCTATCGACGCTGGTGTTTGTGTCTATGTGTGCAAGCGCAGACTGATGTCAGCTGTGCTCGCTCAAGGTTCTTCTCCTCAAGCTGCCGCCAACCTTGTCCTGCCGAGGAGCGGCAGGGTGCACCCAGCCACCAAGGTCAAGGTCGCCACAAGGGATCGACCCACCACGGCAGTAGCATCTCCTCCCCTCTCATCTTCCTCGCTCACTACTCCTGCTAAGTAGATGTTTCAGCTCTAAGTTCAGAGCATGGGTGCTTTGTGCTTTGTGCTACTTTCATATCTAAGTTAGTATCCTTCAGATTCAGAGCAGCTGCTCTTGGTTAAGTGTGTCCTCACAAGATTTTTCTGTCAGTTACTACCAAGGTAGTCCATTGCACTCTCAACGCCTTTCTCCCAAATTGAAATGCATTTACACCCCATGCATTAGTTTTATTTCCGCAAATGTATTATGTGTTCGAACTTGAAAACAAAGATGACAAATTGCAAGTATATGACATGATGCACACAACCACAAATCTCCTCCGTGCAATGGAAACCTGCCAGACTAAATAGATCTTGTTCATGTTTCTTGTGTGTGTTTTCTACACACACACACATGGTCCTTCCTTTTAAATCCTCTCTTGCCATCGACATAGTACCCGACGCATGTAGTTAAGTAGTTTCTGCACCTACAAGACACACAAATGTAATGAATTGATGTGTTTATATGCCATGGAATTTACTTTACTTAAAGATG
The DNA here is from genome assembly GCA_021437245.1 of Aegilops speltoides. Lineage (NCBI taxonomy): Eukaryota > Viridiplantae > Streptophyta > Magnoliopsida > Poales > Poaceae > Aegilops > Aegilops speltoides. The sequence goes on along the minus strand of JAHHZJ010002744.1, from coordinate 28,347 downwards.
TTATGTTGTGTTAAATTTAACATTCTAATATATTTTGCTGCTAGTGTCCATTTAGCAGTTTTTTCATCATGTTTCTACCAAGATGCTTCAGCCATTTGTTTGTTTTCCTCAGCGCGTAGCGGCTGCACGACCGAGGCTGCTATTCTGCCTTTGATGTGCACACAAAGAGTTCCCGGACCTCGACTTGAAGCAAGGATACATGTGGCGCAAGCCAACAATATCTCAAGACAAAATGCTTGTCTATGTTCTCAAAGATAGCTATAGGCTGCCATGTCTTTTCACTTTCCTTTTCGCTTTGTGTAATGCTAACTTGACGGTCAGCCTATAGTTATGCGAAGAACATCGGCAAGCAAAGACCTTTCTTCGCATATACACCGCCATGTCTTGTTCCATTAATCACCTAGTGCTCTTGTTAGTGACATTCATCTAGTATTTTATTTTGCAAAGCATGCAATGGTTTGGAGTACTTGATCATGGCCTGATGGAACCTACATGTCGTTACTACAATAGCTAGAAGCAATCCATTTTATTAAAAGCATTCTCGTTAGCATTTGGTCATGGCATCACCTTGTCGTTCGCTTTGTTTTAAATCTGGTTACAAGTTTACTATTTTCCATAACCATTATCTTACATTTTTGGCATTTAGCATTGGTGGATCTCAACAGCTATATGATGAATACACATCATGATATATACTTGATGAATCGCTCGCTACATCTCAACTTGTGTATCTGCTTTGGTATCTCTTGCATCGTATATCTTATCTTGTATGAGTGGGTATCTCATTTTAACTAGTTGGAGAACAAAAAGCATGGTACTAGCTAGCTCAATTTATGTTATCGTATTAAATAAATGTCATTTTCTTGAATCGTCTGCTCATAATATATTTTCATGTCAAGTTTCACCAACATGAGGCAAGCTTAACGAGGTGGTCATTGCTCGTGACCAAGATCGTAAGAAGCTTGGAGATGTCCACAATAGTTTTGGTGCCTCAGATTTGTTTCGATTGTATGTACACTTGATGGATCATGCAGATGTGCTGCTCGAGTTTCATAGAGTGATTTTTGGATTTGATCATTTAATTGTGAGAATTATTTATTGTTTGTCGTTGAAATGTGTAAAATTGAAATATGTGAATGAAAAAGGCTGAATGTTCGCCTATTGATCTAATAATATTTGGGCTCTAAAAGGCTATGGCCCAAACAATAGTGTAATCGAATATTGTGCATTTATGAAAACAAAACAAAAGGCTGAATGAAACGGAATGCAAAATGGCCTAAGCCCGTAAAATAAAAAGGCCGAATTGTAGGGCTTGGCCCATGAACCCCACTCAAAAATTGTTAGAAAATATATAGTAAAAGGTTAATTAATGGGCTAGGCCCATGTAGAAAATCGAATTGGACCGGTTGAATCTTGTGCCACATCAGCCATGCTGGATGCCTATGTGGCTCGGGAGGTTGCTAGTGACCAAAATGCCACAAGAGGAATATTTTGGTCAGAACGCCTTCACCATTCCGTAAGAAAGGTCGCTATAGTCAGTTTATGACGGCCAGCTGACCTTCTGTTTTTTGGTCACAAAAGGTCGCAAATGGAAATTTAGACCTTTCAAAGGACTAATAGTGGTGGTCACAAGTTGACATATTTCTTGTAGTGGACCATCGATCCTCAAGGGTTTAAACCAGAACATCGAATCTTACGATGGCACAACAGACCTCATGTGTGTATCAAGACTTCCTTCCACATCCATATGGCCCGCGCGACGATCTCCATGCCATCAAATATCTCCCACTCAAGCTTAAAGGACCAGCTCGGTATTGGCTCAACAGCTTGCCCGCAGAGTCAATTGGTGTTGGGAAGACTCGAGGCCGCTGCCCTTGGTAACTTCCAAGGCACATATGTGCACCACCGATAATCGGCGACCTAAGCCACATTATTCAGCAGCCGCACGAATCGCCAGCAATTTAGACACGGTTCTGACGAAGAAAATCAAATCGCCGACCGTCTGGATGCGGAGGCCCTTGCAGCCTTCAAACATAACATCCGGACGTAATGGCTAGCCCGACACCTAGGGCAGGAAAAGCCAAATCCATGGCAGCCCTCACATCGCAATGACCCGCTTTAAAGGGAGAGGACAGCTGCCAGCCCACAAAGAACAATCTCCGCAAAAATTCTCGCAGTCCGACACTATGGACAACAACGACAGTCACGCCGAATAAAACAAGCGCCAGATTAACGGCGATGATAAGGAGGATACGACAACAATGCCGGATTCCGAGGCTCCAAACCCGTCACGAAGAAGCCATTTAAAAGAACCACTCCGGTCCGTCCAATTTGGACCGAATACTCGACCGCTTATGCCGATACATGGCACTCTGAAAGCCAGCTAACCACACCAATAGAGATTGTTGGGTGTTCACAGGCCGCAAGTTAATTGTCAAAACAATGACAAGGGGCTAAATAGCGATTTATGAGGAGGAGACCCGCCATCGAACAATAGAGGATGTATGGTTTTCCCACAAGTGCGGACGGTGAATATGATATACGCCACCCATATACCCAAGAGGGAGAGGAAGCGCACCACGGACGCCTATGCGATGGAGCCACCGCCTAAAGTTCAATCCATGGTCCTCTTGTCCATCACTTTCGATCAAGAGACCATCCAACCAGATACGCCATGGCGGATTCGCCGCATTGGTTTTAGACCCAATCGCCGATGGATTTCACTCACAAGAGTCCCGATGGACGGCGGTAGCAGCCTCAACTCGCTTTATCGTGATACAAGGCGCAAAATGGGCATAGACCCATCAAGGATTAAACCTACAAAGACAACCTTTAAAGGTGTCATTCTGTGAGTGGAGGCCAACTGCATGTGCTCACCACACCGAAGTGGTCTTCGGATCCTCGGATAATTTCCGGTTAAGAGTTAATCTTTGACATAGTCCTGCTTCGCAGCGGCTATCATGCTCGCTTTGACGAACCGCGCTTGCAAAATTCAACGCGTGCCGCATTATGCATACCTAAAGCTCAAGATGCCAGCCCTCGTGATTCATCATCGCAATGGAATACGGAACGCCCTCCGAACGGAGGAACGATAGCAGCTCGCGCGGTTCTGAGCAGCCTTCTAAGGCAATTTCGTTCGGCAGCTAAAAGCCGGATACCTCAAAACGCCTCGAGCAATGCCAACTAAGACCACCGGGCGCGATCAGAGCACGCCAGAGTAATGCGGCCCCAACCTCGCCAAGCAGACGATCAAGAAGAATAACACTCACAACATCATTACGCTTTGGAGATACCATGGGCGCAGGGGAAGGGGCACGATCACAAAGAGACCAAGAGTGCGGCTCGACCACACCAGGGGCTCATTCGAGCGCCCTTGTCTTTATTTTATCTTTTCTTCTTTTATGTATACAGACTCGCTAACTGTAAGCCCCGCTCGGCGGCTTAACTTGTCAACTCATGATGCAAACAAATGTGACTAAAGGAGGCCATGCTAATATTCGTGTGGTCTCAATTACGAGCATTAAATTCAATTACATACACCAAGTCTGCAGCTCATCCTCGAGGGGGACATGTTTATTTAGTCCAAATCCCTTGCTTATCGTGACTATTTGTATCACCGCCTACTAGCGACTTTCTTTCATAAATAATGCAGCACCTTTTATTGCAATTATGCTATCTTTTATATATGTTCATTACATGACATCTTGCACCTGCATATTTTGGTACGGCCAATACGCTTAGGGGCTTCGCTCCCCAAATTATGGTGTGATTAAGTCCGAACACTTTCACAAGTGCGGCACCTCAACTTATAGCATTATATGAATCGGCTCGAATCATGTCTTGGGTCAATAGTTGGGTTTGCCTGCTCGCATGTTTTGGTGCCTTACGCCCGCTCCGCCGGGCTAAGGTAGCACTGGAGAACCATCGCGATTGCGCCATGGTTGAGCTGGGTTAACACCTCAAGGAGAAAGCTAAAACTGACCGGCATGATAAGGCGAGACTGGTCGCTGTTCGAGAGGTTTTTCGGTCCTTAAAGACTCATGCCGCTTCGAAATAAAGTTCCGGATAATGTTCGACGGGCGTGATAGCGCCTCGATTCGGTCTTCCGAATACCAGGGGCTTCACCAAATTTAAAATTATAGAATTCTATGGCTAAGTGAGGGTGTTCAAGCATTATAAGTCCGTCGCTTTGTTCGTCAGGTTGAGCGCCTCCCTAGATGGACCCAAAATGGGAACAAGAGTGCTCAAGTTTATCATCGAACACCCCAAAGACTGTGGCTTGGGGGCTGAAGCCAACGACTTGCCATCTCTCGATTTAATAAACGGCCGCATGTATGTAATATTTTAAATTAAACAAGCATTGCTCATGGCGATATGAAAGAAGTTTTCAGCACACAGATAAACCATACAATGAAGTTTACTCAAAATTACATTTCGAGCACTCATCCGCATATCGCAGCTCCCTTCAGACAATCTTATAATACCGCCCGATGCGATGCTCCTGCCCGGGCGTGGATCCGTGAGAAGCCCGCATCCAGCTTGCCCCACTACACCTTTATGCGGCAAGGGTCTGACGAGCGCCTTTCGACATAAAGGAGCGCTGACTACATCAAGCCCGGGGCACGATCAACCAGACGCCACACGAGGCCAAAGTAGCTGCTGTGCATGGCCTGTCCAGACACAAACCAACTATGAGACCCTTCATGGCCTCCTCAGCCACCTTAGGAGTTCGACCACCGCTTCACCGGTCGCTTGGGGGCACTGGATGGCCGGCCTCAGAGTATCGAGACCAAGACCATCTCCGCCGAGCCCCCTCCTGCCACGATAGAATGCGGCGGCGCAGACGCACTACGCGCAGATCCGCAAATGCCCTCGAAGGCTCCGAATTGCACGATCCGTAATTCACATTAACATGCTTGCTTTGCATGAAAAATGCCTTACCCGCAGCTATCTTCTTTATGTCCTCAACCTCCCGAAGGGCCTTCTGGCCTCGGCCTTGGCGGACATGGCACTTTCGAGAGCCGAGGCAAGCTCGACTCGAAGTCTTGAGTCACGCCCAAACTCTCATGCTTTTCCATGAGAGCTTGGAGCTCTTGCCGAACTCCCGCCACCAAAGGCTCTTGCTTTTCGCACCAGCCTGCCTGCGGGTCAAGATTATGCTCGTCATGACACGCATCCTTCGTGGCTGCCACCTCATTAGTGGCCCCCGCAATACACATGTTATCCTTATTACATTTATTTGCAACCAAAATCCTTTTCTCAGAAGGTACTTATCCAAAGAGGTGTTACTCACCTTCTTTCTCCTCGAGCCGCTTCTTCAAGATGGCCGAGCTCTTGCTCGACCGCCGAGGTTCTTCTTCAGCACCGACCTCCGCAGCACGCGGCAGAGGTCGCAGCAGAGCCTCGCAAACCCATATTGACATATTTTAGCAACCTCACAGATATCTTGTTAGATCCTTAGTCCGCTTTTCCTTCCTAACAATCGAACTAAGCATCGTGGGCTACCGCCTATGCGGTATTACACTACATAATTTTAACTTCTACCTCAAAGCCTCGTTAGAAGGCTGCTGCAAGCTTCGTCAGCCCGCCTTGGCGAGCCGATTCTTTCAATCACCGCACTCATGAGAGTGCGGTGTTCTTCCTCGATGGAAGCGCCTTTGCGCCCAACAAAGTTATCCGCGCCTGTTGGATGGAGGCCGCCGGCGGTCGTCCTGCCCTTCTTTCAGTAGCCGCTTGTCGACTGAACCACTACGGGCTCCGATGTAGAGTCCCACAAAGTCCGGAGGTCGCCTGACGAAGCCTCCGAGCCTCCTCCGATGGGTCCTCTGGGATCCCACCTCGCCCCTGCGCCGCTGGGTAGAGGCGGTCGGGACGGAATTTACTCGATGAGGCCAACGACCGCCATCGAGTCGGGAAGATCATCCTGGCCGGACTACGCATGTAATGCGTGTTAGAAGGATACTTCGTGACATGAAAGTACGCATATAGATGATCTCAATACTTACGATCCGGCCGACGCCTCGCCCTTGAGGCCATTTCATCCTCGCCAACGCTGATGTTGGCGAAACTGTCCGGGGAATAGTTCTCCTCTGACCCTTCGCCGCCCGATTGGGGGCCTTCCTTTCTTCCCTCCTCCTCCGGGAGAGAGTACTCCTCCTCCTCATCTTCGGAGAGGAGTCCTCGCCATCGCCGACGCTCGACACGGAACTCTTTCGAGTCCCCGTGGCCACCTTCTGGTTTTCTTCTCCGCACCACGGTGGTGCCGAACCAGCAGCCCCGCTAAGCAAGGCCAACTAGTTCTTTTCCGCATGGGAGCCGGGCTGATGAGCAGCTTGGCCTTCTCCATCCATTCCCTCACAAAGGAAGAGGCAGATTAAAACCTCACTAGAGTCAATCTAATTACCACAAGTGTCCCATAATGGGGTTGAGTCACTTACCTCGCCGCCGGAGATCGCGAGCTGAATCCGCGGTCTTCGGTCACGGATGCGGGGCTTCGGGCGCCTTTGAATAGCACCTCCGTGCACCTTCGTGTTGTATCAAGAGCCCGCTTAGTGTCCGTGCTGTTCCGGATTGAACTCCCACAAATTGAATGCCCGTTTGGCATGGGAGAATCCGCCAGAGGAGCATGACTTGACCACGCCGACGAGCCGAGCCTATTGCTCACCATCTTCTTGATGCAGGCTCGAGTCCCGCCACCTCCACCGGATTGCCCCATTGCAAGCCCTTCTTCTGTGAGGTGAGCTGCGGGGATTCCAGATCTAAACTCGGGCCGACGCCATGTGGGCTTGCTGCTCGGTGATGTAGAACCACCCCGATTGCCACCCCTTGACGGAGTCCACGGCTGGTCCCTTCTAGTTAAGGGACGCGGGCAATTTGCTCAACATGGCGCTCAAGATTCCGCTTATGCCCCCTTCACAACCTTTTTAGCTTGACGTTGAAGGTCTTGACCCACAGTGCAAGGCGGGCTGATGCGAGAAAGGTTTCGCACACCCACGATAAACGCCGATATGTTGAGGATGAAGTTCGGCGCAAGATCGTGGGAAATCCAGTGCCATAGTAAAACATGAGCCCCTGACAAATGGATGGAGCGGAAAGCCCACCGTGGGAGGAAGTGGGGAGGAAGATGACCTCTCATGAGGCCCGGTAGGGATGAGCTGCCTCGTCGGGCAGCCGAGCGCGCAATATCGCTGGAAAGATATCCGCGTCAAGAGCTTGGTGATGTCCTCTCAGCCGTGGAGGCTAACCATTTACCTCCCGCCCCGACATATTCAAGAGGGTTGAGGCGAGATTTGCGAGCTTGGGCGTTGGAGCTTGAGTTCGCAGGGATGGATGAGCAAAGGAGGAAGAAGGCGAGGTGAGAAGGTGAATCTTATCCCTTATATATGGCGGACAAAACTATGCGCCCTCCCACCGCCCGGTAAAACTCGCTGATCTCCCAAGCGCCACCATCAATGCGCGTTGGTTACCCACACACGTATTGATGAGGATCCCGAATAAGGGGAACACGATCTCGCTTCGATAAGACGCGTTATGAAACCGCCGCTAAACATGCCGAGGTGGAATAGTAAAAACGATTCAAACGAGGGCTTGGCTGCGTGTGATGCCACGCCGCATAATACGCCGCAGATTGAGCTAGTGTATATGTTTTATTCTTCTACCGTGGAGTGTGGAAATTATTTTGCAGAGCCTGACACTATCCTCGTGTTCATTATCTTCTCCGGATTATTCAGGAAGGAACCCGCCTTTGCAATGCCGAACATTATGCACGCCGGACTTATCGCATTGAAGACCGGTTCAGGGCTACCGAGGAGTCCCGACTAGGGGTGTCCGGACAGCCGACTATAGATATCCGCGGACTCCAAGACTACGAAGATAGAAGATTGAAGACTCGCTCGTGTCCGGAAGGTACTTTCCTTGGCGGAAGGCAAGCTTGGCAACACGGATATGTAGATCTCCTACCATTGTAACCGACTGTAACCTTAGCCCTCTCCTGTCTATATAAACCGGAGGGGTTTAGTCCGTGAGGACTAACATACATCTCAACAATCATACCATAGGCTAGCTTCTAGGTTTAGCCTCCTTGATCTCGTGGTAGATCTACTCTTGTACTACCCATATCATCAATATTAATCAAGCAGACGAGGGTTTACCTCCATCGAGAGGGCCCGAACTCGGGTAAAACATTGTGTCCTCGCTCTTGTTACCATCCGCCTAGACGCACAGCTCGGGACCCCTACCCGAGATCCGCTGGTTTTGATAATCGACAACCACCTTTCCCGCCGAGTACATCGTTGAAGCACGGTGGCTAGCTAGTTGGCCTAGTTTGACCAATTAGCTAGGCCGCCACATTTGTTTTTTTCACCCTTTTTTATCTACTTGCCACAGTAAACTTAAATATCCACCGCAGATTGCTCGTGTTTGGGTGCGGCAAATTTTTAATTTTTGATTGACGGAGCAAAAGGCAGGATTTTTAATTTTTGATCGACGGGAGCAAGCGCAAGCAATTAGTCACAATGACCCAGCCTCAAAACCCATCGCCCCCTTATGTGAGAAGTCGCTGCTCGTGTTTTACCATGGTGAAACCAAAAGATTCCCCGCCTCGGCTAGCTCCTCCGCCTTCCTGAGATTGCATTTCCTTTCAGCCGCTTACTTTTTGTTTCTCTCCCCATTGCTTCTACCTGTGCCATGGCGGTGCAGCAAATCACAGAGTCCGAGGTGAGGCGCCATACACAGAGCTCTGTGCCAAGGATGCGGAGCTCAGGTTAAGGACGGGAGCCCGTGAGCTCAAGGAGGAGAGGAGTGCCATGCTCCTCCGCTATGTGCGGAGTTCACAGAGCATCAAAGCGCAGCGCCCACCACAAAGATGCTCGAGGCGCCGGGCGGTGTTGCCGCAGAAAGCGGGAGATACGATAGGCCGTTAGGGGAGCCGGCTGGAGCGCGAGCGGACCGATCATGACGAGTTCCAGGATCGCCTCAGCCACTTGGTGAACCAAGTTGCCACGCACGTGTTGCGGCTGCGTGATGCCTACCATCATGCCAACGCGATCATCTAGTCGGGCTAAACCCGTTCGACCACCCAGTCGACTTCAACGAGCCGCAGCTTCCTGACCTGGTCTCCTTCTTCACTGATATCTCCGAGGAGCCGATCCGCCTCCGCTGATGGTGGGGGCGGAGATGGACAAGGAGGGGTTATGGTGCCGCCACCGCTGGGGCTAATCCTTTCAGGCTCCGGCCACCAAATCCATTCGTGCTATTGACGCCGCCTTGATTTAGCCGGCTCTCCGACCGAGCGGGCTCTATGGGAGGTTGCACCTCGCATGACCAATGTCGTGGCGCCTCGAGAAGCAAAGGGACTTCGGTGGTGTTTAGGAACCTCTCAGATGGGCATGTCCATGTCTCGTGCAACATGACCATTGAATCAAACTTAGACGGTGCAGATTAGTCATCGAGCACAAAGCATGGGTGTGTTTGGTTGTATTCTCATCTCAATATAGTTGTTTCTCTTCCTGATTTGTGTTAACCTACTAGTGTGGACTCATGCACCCTTCATGCACTCGCTAAACTCTCAAAAGTGGGTCGAGAATGGAACTTTTGCTCCCATCCTGCACCCTTCATACACCCCGCCTAACACTATTCATGCTTCATATGGTTCATGTTTTGTGGAGTACTGTAGCACCGCATTCTCCGTATACTGAGACCTAGTTCTGTTAACATTGATCTCACCATTCATTCTCAACCGACAAATAAAAGCGGTACTATGTTACTACATTACTGTTCATATAGTTGATATGCGACAACATCATTTGTTATCGTCATATCTTACTACACTAGCAACAAGATTATGTAGTGCTGACGTATGAACCACTACACATGCCTAGTAGTAGGAGCACTGTGTATGTTCAAGTGGCTGTCGTATTTCGCACTCCTCCATCGTAAGAGTGGAAACGCTTGCTGTAATAATTTTTTCTTCGTAAAAACAAAGGAAAGGCTCTCACCGCATGGATCCTCCTCCAACCATGCACTAAATTACTCACTACCGACGCAGGGACAGCCAAGATTTGGGTCCACCAGCCATGCACTAAATTACTCCGTAGTAGAGTGACTAGAGACTACCCCGATCAAGGCCCGCAGAATGCCCAATGAGCCATCGAATCACAAAACCCCTCCTTTCCGCAGAAGAAGTTGACTAATGAAGCAACCATCATTTCACTCTTCTCTCAGCTTCCTCTTGAAGAAAACCCCCACTCGCTTCGCTTCTCCCTCATCTCGCTCCTCATTTCACTCTTCTCTCAGCTTCTCTTGATGGACGCCGATGCACCAGCCGACGGATATCTATGGCTCGCCAAACCGCCGAGGCTCATGGTACGAAGAAGCACAAGCACCTCGCCGAGACTACCGAGACAAGCTCAAAGCCATCGCCTCGTCCAAGCCCCTCTCGGATCCCTCATTAAGCATGTCCAGAAATATCTCTTCGACGATCTTTTTCTCGATCTTGATCATGTTTTTTCATCTAACATGCAGATTAGTACTAGTAGTACAACTTTCTCGGTGATCTTGCATGTGATTTTAGTGTGCCAAATGACGGTTCTAAATTCCTCTTTGACCAAAACATGCGAGAGGTAGACACCGATTTTTATAGATTATTAACTATTTTCCGTTCCAAATTTCTTGTATTAGATTTGTCTAGATACGATGTATCTAATACTAAATGTGACTTGATACATCCGTATCTAGACAAATCTAAGACAAGAATTTTGGGACGGAGGGAGTAGTTTATGAACATCAATGCTACCTTTCAAGAGGGTATATTTTCCTCAGTAACTTGTGTTATCGATATTGCAAGTAATCCTTGTGCTCTCATGCCTTTGAAGACATGTTCTAGTGTCTTTGTTCACTCATTTTTGTGCGTATATGTAGTCATATATGGAGTATAATATCGAAAATTATCTTATATTTCTAAACGGAGGTAGTAATAAAATATGGTTTCTGTTTGAATTAGAACCAGGTCCGCAGTGGAGATGAAGTTCTCAAAGTCATGTCATGTGAACTGGAAGACCTGAGGATGAGTTCTACTGCTAACCTATCCAGTTGTTGTGTCCTTGTCGCCATGTGTCCTGAACTACTGTTTTCCTGTAGCATTGTTGTCAGGCGTGTCTTCGAGGCTGTACTTGACCACAACAATTTCCTGGTTGTGCCTTCGATTATGAAGGGTGTGGTTCTTGTAAAGCTTCCCAACAAATCTGATGGGGCATGTCTTCATCATCATGTTTATGAGTGGAAAGACCATTCTGTTAGGTTCTCCAAGGTTGACGAGATGGTGATGGTGCATGTAGACATCTCTCACGAAGTCCATGGCCTAGTCAGTTATGCAGGGTTCATCCCGTAGGTCGGTGGCAAGAAATACTCTGCAGAGTTTAATTAGTGCAACTTTGCTTGTCTGTAGTAAGTACTATTGTTCAGTACTTGATTTGTGTATGTGAACCCTGTATTGTTTATTAGTACTGCCGCTTTTCGTGTGTGGTCAGTCTTGAGAACGGTCTATGTTAATGTCTGTCCATTCAATTCAGTCTGTATATTTTTAAGTATCCAGATCATCTTTTTTGTGAGGACGGTTTATCAATTATGGTTACACTCCAATATCTCGTGATGCATTGTAGGGTTTATCGCACCCACCAGATTTCCATCCCATGGATGTTCGGGTCCATACGATTTGTCACGACCTTTTGACTATCCCGCTAGGGAGTAGGCGGGCCCCTGATGCCACCCGTAGTTGGACGATCAATCTTCGCTTAGGACTTCAACATAGTGATTTCGGTAAGGATTCACTCGGTCACATCAAGTAAATCTTATTGATTTATCGCCTAAATCTTATTGATTTAATGTCATGTTTTCTTTCTTTTCCCGCAATTTTACGATGCGGTTTTGCCATGTGACATTCATCACGTATCAAACCGCTTGGTTTGCTCTATGATGGCTATTTTTGCAAGTTTCACTTTATGTCGTGTCAAGAATGAAGGCACCGGCCCATCACTTATATTATCGAAAAAATTGGATCACCGTTGTCCGAGTACAAGCTAAATCCCTATGATGAACTGTAGTTTGGTTTAACAAAACGCCACAATTAGTCCTTCTCCGCATTTAAAAGAAACGAAGAAAAACTAGATCACGGTCACGGATCCTAGTCAAGTTAGAAAGCTGATCATAGCGCATGCATACACGATCGCCGATGTCTCGCACTCGTACCACCTTCAAAGAACGGATCGAGCAATCGCAGCTGTTTCTAGCACCGACAGCAGCAGAGCTCACCGATGCAAGAGAGGATTGGGCACCGATCGCGCCAGCGGATCATGCCGATCTATCGAGGATCGGGCATCGACACCGCACTCGCCCGACACGGCACCAGCTCTACAAGGAGCACCATCTCCGCAGCAGCAGCTTTCGCACTCGCACCAACACTTGCACTTGCATCTGCTTCGCCCGCAGAGGCAATCAACGAGCAGCTTGCACCGCAATGATCGGCTACAGCTTCAGACTTCATATACCAAAGTCCTTACAAAAACCGACATGTCACCTTCTTGGTAAGCATTGGCCGCCCAAGTGCTTCGTTCTTTTTTCTCTCCATGTTGTGTCACTTGATTCACTGTGTTGATCTAACTATTTGGGTATGTCTTCTTGTTTGCCAGAGAATTCCTAGAGCAACGAGGGATTCATTCAACAATCCAGGCGACCGCGCCAAGTTTCTCTCACCATGCGCAGCCTTGGTGTGAATGAACCTGCTCAATATACCATAAGTACAAAGGATGGTCGCATGATGATTGATGCTAAAGGATGGTCAAGGTTCAAATCTAGATCATATCTTGCGGTAGGGGATGATGTCAAAATCGAACTTTCTCGGCAAGGAGAGCTGGTCCAAATCAACTTTGAAATTCTTCAGTAGCGGCACGCAACTGCCGAACTGATCTATCCTCCGAAAGATTTTGATGTAATAATCTGGCATGGTGAAACAAGTGTCCTGTGTGTATAAGTTGTACGACAGTATTATTTATCACATGGTATATCATTGATAGAATTGCAACTCTCATTGCTGGTTCGGAACTATCGCTCGATTTCATTCCAACAACCGCCGTGCTTTTATTCAATTTTGTGTAATTTTTGCCTTATGACAAGATCTAAAACCAGCACCGCATCGATCGATTGCAATATGAAAAGCAATCGAGGTAGAAACATATGGGCCCCAAACATGTGGGTATTCATGCCCAAAGTCTAGAACCGTGAGCCTCGTCTGAGTATTATATTCTCAAATGAACCCCCATAAAAAAGCTGAACCCTATAATGCTGCAAGTGGCTGCACGTAACATCAAGATGCATTTGTATGAGTATTTTATCTTGTGAGAGAAAAGGATGGACGAGGGAAGGCCTTATTTGCAAATGTGAGAGGTGTGGGTACCTTTTTGCAAAATTGCCATAGTTTCCTTCCTATCCGCTATATATAAATCGGACGACCTATATTGCAGGATGGCAGTGCACACCATCATCACCAACTCGCCTATACCGTGTTAAAAACAACTCTATTTTTTAGAATTATATATGTTATATATGTTCCCTTGATCTTTCTTATGTATAAAGTTGTGATATAAAAGATTTGTATATTTCTTTACAGAGGGAGTATCTCTCACAAAAATATATTTATGTGTAACTAGTTACTCTGCTTTTCTACTTCCTTTCGCCGATATGTGGGCATCCCAAACGGGTCCATGTGCCATATGCACAAATTAGAGTGCACAATCGCACGGTAGACACACCCCGATCAGAAGGCCAAAGAATGCCCAATGAGCCACAAATCACCACCCCTTCCAAATTTTTGCAAGAAGACAAAGCGCCATATTTCACCGGCCTCAATCCCTTCTCCTCGCTTGTTTGTTCAGAGAAAACCCCCTCTCGACGATTGCATAGGGTTTTCTCATGGAGAACTAGGTACGAATTCTTCATCCATCCCTGATAAATCCAAGTCCCTTGGTCGCAGGTAATCCTAGGATGACAACCGCCATCGTTGATGCATTTTTCTTCCTACCGAATCTAGTGTGTTTCATTTGCAGTGCCCAAAGTGCGAGGACCCTACAGGTTTCTGCGCCCTCGGTGAGACGCCACACTTGTTCCTTCTCATCCTAACACACGATTTTAAAACGCGCACAGTATGTTCCTAGAATCCTCTTTTCTATCCAGGAGGGTGGTTTTTTTTGAACATGCTGTCTACTAATTTGGAAATTTGGATTGTTATACTTTGATAAATGGTACTACTAGTACGATGGTCAACACTGACGTGAAGGAGGAAGTTATTTCTAGATTTGGATAGGGAATACATTGTGTTCTCATATTATTTTTCCTCGCAGTTGCATTATTTGCTCGCTAGAACACATGTACTAAGATGCTCGGCCTTGCCATAACCGAATACACCAGTTTAATAGTCACAGCTAAGACAAGCCATGGATATAAGTTCCAAGTTGGGTCTATGAACCAAGAAGATCGCTGCTTTTTTATGGTCGAACTTGATAAACTTTCTCAAGTGTTACGGATCAAAGTTGGCGCATTTAATGTTGGTGGAAATAGCGTAACCTGGTCTCATCTTTTATCGCGATCTTCCACCCGGATGTCGCTCCAATTGTTCATCCATGCTAGTTTTGTATCTGCTTTTGCTTGTTGCCTTGATTACTTCTTAATCCACCTATTCTGCCTAACTAATCACATTTAACTTTAGAAGTAGCAACAAATCTCTCATGAAGATGCTACTTCTAACTAATATTTTCTTATAATTGGTGACACGTAGGTTTTTTCAGAGTTAATCGCTGCTCGCTTTGTTATTCTGTAATAACTCGCTATTACCGATGGCTACTAAGTTGATCAGATTTACATCCACAAGTTCCTACACTTTATTGATCGCCTTGAGGTCCTTGTGGGGCGCTTTCAATGGTGGAAGGCCACGTGATATGTGTGTCATCGCTGCACTCGCTGAACAAGTCCAACTGTGTCGAGAAACTTATGGTACGAAGTTGTTTTCTCGTTATATATGTTGTTCATAAACTATTGCTTATACACGCTTTTATAGTTGTGATCTTCTTGAAATGTAAACCGCCTAGTTCTATTGTTCCTATACAGTATGCCTCGACAATGGTCGGGTCGACTTGGCGCTTGGTCACAACATGATGTTTATGTCGACCTACCCATTCCCTTGAGGTGAAAAGATACTCATTCATGGGTGGTCTCAAATAATGAAGGCCCGCCCATCTTGGAGAAGAGGACATAAGATTATGTTCATGCTTTTCCATGGCTCTAAAGCGAATATCCTGTTTATCGACCACATTGCAGATGAAGCCGCTGTAAGGTTGTGGATGCGCGGGTGGCGCCTGGCCTTGTCCTGGGCTTGGCGGCCTCACCTTGGTTAATCAGAGGCAAAGTAGCACTGCTCAAGGCGTGCTTTTGTATGGTTGAACTCAGAAGTACTCATACCGCCGCCTTGGTTGTTAAGTGCCCCCGCCGGTTTCTGTAAGGTTGTTAAGTACTCCCGCTGCTTTTACAAATATCGTGTTTCTTCGCTCGTTTTCCCCACCGCTAAAACTAAACCAGCACTGCATGCAAGCCGCTTGCTTCCGCCCCATGGTCGGCTGGCGCCAACAAGACGACGCCGCCCCACCGCCTCCTAAATCATTAACACCGACGCCTCGAGGCTCGCCGCCCTCCGCTTGGTGCACTTCGCCACAAGGCTCTCCTCGCGTTGTCAACATGGTCAACAAACAACAGAATCGCGTATATCGGGAGAGGATGACAGAGGGGCCCACCATGTCAACAGATGGAAAAATTAAATGCTTCCTCCTAGTGTTTACCTAACATCCGGGACCCACTACATTGTCATCGATATAGTCAATAGACAAGAGAACAACACAAGATCGGCCGACACCGGGACGAGCTACTCGAAAGCATTATTAATTTTTTGTTATTGTTGAGACAGAGCAGGTTTGAACTGGTCAGGCCTGCCTAGCCCAAAGCTTATATTTTATGTTCACCATGTAACCAGCCCAGCTATTTTTTTTGTGAAAACGAGCCCAGCTTTATTTTTTTTGGAAGAATCCCAACCAGCTCATTTATTTTTCTACTCGATGGTTGCAACTCTTTCAAGATGCCTCAAATCTTGAAAGTAATATGAAATTGGTTGTAAATATAAAAGGTATGACAAATTGGCAATTACTTTATAATTTCTGGATTTTTTCACATTTTCGATTCCTATTTCACTCGGCATGAACCTAATTCAAATATATCTTCAAAGTACTTTTAAATCTGGCTTGACATTTCGGTATTAAAAATAGTTTGGAACCCACAAAATATGCTAAATTGGCCTTAGCCAACTAAAAACTGATCGCAATAAATTGCATAAGAAGTTGCAATGAGCTATATATAAATTATTAAAAAATAGGAATGGTCTAACTTAGGGCCTGTTGTTGACGGTATGCAAGATTTTTTTAGTTATTATATACGCCAAGAAACGATTCTAGCAAACGAATCATGGATGTCAACCCAACGGCCGCCGTGTTTCTTCAATCTCGATCTTCTTGCTCCAACCGCCAAAGCAGCCACGTGGGACCGCTTCGCCTCGCCTCCTGTAGGCCAGTCAGGTCGCCAGAGGCCTCACCGCCTTACTACTCCCACCGCTAGCTGTGGCATCCTCTACTCACCCACACCCTCGTTATTCTCATGGGCGACGACAGCCTCACACCGTAGTCAACCAAAGGAACCTCGATTCTCTCCGCTGACTTCCATCGCTGTTTTCCCGGCCCGCCCTCCCTTCCTAGGCTCGCCATCGCCCACCGCCTGCGTGCTCGGCGCAAGTGGTTAACGTGGTCAACGCATCGACTTCCATCTAAGAGTATCAGATGTGGAGAGCCCGACACCGGGTCCATGGCACCGCAAGGAAGTGCCTCCTTATTACGCTGAAAATAATTATTCCTCCACTGACAGCAGGGACCCACCGACGGGCCACCGATTTCATGAAAAAACATTTCCCATCGATCGCTGGGACCCACCGGACGGGCCACCGATTTCGTGAAAAAACGCTCCCCATTGTCACCGACCCACCGAAGTGCCTCCTTATTACGCACAAAAAGAAATGAATACTCCCTTGCTAGCTGGGACCCACCTTAATGGGAGGCTGACTTAGGGCCTACTAAGTTGATCGACGGAGGCCTTTGTCAACTTAGTCAATATGAATGATTCTAGCTCCAAGATCGATGATGTCCATCCAACGTCAGTAGTGCTTCTTCAACATCCGGTCTTCTTGCTCCACCACCAAAGCAAAGGCTACCGTGCCGCATGCTCCTGCCTCCGTGGGCTGCCAGTTGCCATGAGGACTCATCGCCTTACTATTCCAACCGCCAGCCAGTTCGCGGGGCGATAGCAGCCTCACACCACACCAACCATTGAACCTCGTGTTCTCTCCGCTGGCTTCCATCGGCAGCTTTTCCACGGATCCACGCCGCCCCTTCCTAGGTCTCATCGCCGCCCACCGCCTCGCGTTTCGGCGCCGCATGGTCAACGTGGTCAAGGAACGACTTCCATCGACGCGGATTGTACGTGAGAGGCTAACAGCCGGGTCCATCACTACGCAAAGGAAGTGCCTCCTTATTACGCAGAAAATAATGATTCCTCCACCTGACAACAGGGACCCACCGGACGGGCCACTATATTCTGCGAAAAAATGTTTCGACCGCTGGGACCCACCAGCCACATGTTCGCAAGAAAGTGCGTCCGCAAAAAAGATTCGCCGACCATCGACCCACCAGCTACATCTTCAAGACGCAAGGAAGTGCGTCCGCAAAAAATGATTCGCCCGACCATCGACCAACCATCTACATCTTCGCACGCAAGGAAGTGCCTGACAGACGGGACCCACCTAGTCAAAGCGTACGTAGCGTTGTCATTCCTGCCGCGAACGGTACGACATACCGGTCGGTAGAGGCGCCGCATGTGTTGTAGTAGAGGCGGCACGGTCGTCGTAGAGAGGCACACGTAGCATGTACACGCACGCATAAACGCCGTGGTGCAAGAAAGTAAATAGGGCCACGTACGTACATACAGACGGGGCCTCGAACACCTAGTCATGCATACGTACGGCCAGGGCTTGTGTACATGGCTGGGTCGGAACGGAGAAACAACGTCGTCGTCGTGTTCATGGGGAGCTAACAGGCTGGGTCAGAATGGAATGCGTCATCGTGTTCATCGGGAGGGCTTGGACGGAACGGGTGATGGAAACGAGGCCTGGCATACCGCAATACGGAGGAAACGGCCTTGTTCGACCGGCCACGTTCGAAATGGGATCCTGTTCATCGGGGGGGGGGTCTGGCGTACCGCAAAATGGAGGAAACGGACTTGTGTTGGACCTCCATCGAAACGGGATCCTGTTGATCAGGAGGGGTGTGGCATACCGCAAAACGGACGAAACGGACTAGTGTTGGAGCGCTACGGTTGAAACGGGGTCCCGTTTCATCGGGAGGTGTGGCGCATCACAAAACAGACTCCACGGGATACTATTCATCTCCACCGCCGACCTCCTCCACCGCACGGGCTATCGCTCATCCACCGTCGACCTCCTCCAGCCTCCACCGCGATCGCTCATCCACGGCCCCTGCTCATCCAGCCTCCACCGCACGCTACTCCACCGGCCATCGCTCGACCACCCCTCTCCACGGGCTCCTCGCTCATCCACCCCTCCATGAGCTACTATTCATACACCCTCCACCATCTACTGCTCATCCAGCCTCCACGGGTCATCCTGCTCATCCAGCCTCCACGGGTCTCAGGTTGGGGAACGAGTAATTTCAAAAATTCCTACGCACACGCAAGATCATGGTGATGGCATAGCAACAAGAGGGGAGAGGTTCGCCCAAGACTTCATAGACCGTAAGTGGAAGCGTTAGCACAACGCTGTTGATGTAGTCAGACATCTTCACGATCCGACCGATCCAAGCACCGAACGACGGGCCTCCAGAGTTCAGCACACGCTCAGCTCGATGACGATCTCCGACCTTCGATCCAAATAAGCTCGGAGATGAGTTCCACAAGACGACGCAAGGCAGGACGATGATGATGTTCTATCACAGCAGGCTTTGCCTAAACTCCGCGACGATATGACCGAGGTGGAATATGGTGGAGGGGGCACCGACACGACTAAGGAACGATCCGTAGATCAACTTGTGTGTCTATGGGTGCCCCCGCCTGTGATATAAAGGAGCAAGGGGAGGCCGGCAGCCCTTGGGGCACGCCAAGGAGGGGAGTCCTCCTCCTAGTGGGAGTAGAACTCCTTCCTAATCCAACTAGGAAGGAGGAAGGGAAGGAAAGAGGGGAGAGGGAGAGGGAAGAGGGCCGCCTCCTCCCTAGTCCACCCGACTCCCCATGGAGGGGCGCGCACCTCCCGGCTGCTGCCTCTTCCCTCAGCCCACTAAGGCCCAATATTTCGGGGTTCCAGAACCTCCCAAGACTCTGCTTTTCTCCAAATCACCCGAACACTTATGGTGTCCGAATATAGTCGTCCAATATATAAATCTTTATTTCTCGACCATTTCGAGACTCTCGTCATGTCCGTGATCACATCCGGACTCAACAAACTTCGCACATCAAAACTTATAAACTCATAATAAAACTGCCATCGTAACGTTGTTGCAAGGGATTCTACGGTTCGAGAACTATGTAGACATGACCTAGAACTATTCTCGTCAATAACCAATAGCGGACCTCGATGCCCATATTGGTTCCCACATATTCTACGAAGATCTTTATCGGTCAAACCGCATAACAACACACGTTGTTCCCTTTGTCATCGGTATGTTACTTGTCCGAGATTTGATCGTCGGTATGCAATACCTAGTTCAATCTTGTTACCGGCAAGTCTCTTTACTCGTTCTGTAATGCATCATCCCGCAACCAACTCATTTGGTCATATTGCTTGCAAGGCTTATAATGATGTGCATTACCGAGAGGGCCCAGAGATACCTCTCCGACGATCGGAGTGACAAAACCTAATCTCGAAATACGCCAACTCAACATGTACCTTCGGAGACACCTGTAATACTTTTTATAATCACTCAGCCACGCTAGACGCTTGGTAGCACCCAAAGTGTTCCTCCGCAAACGGAGTTGCATAATCTCATAGTTACAGAACATGTATAAGTCATGAAGAAAGCAATAGCAACATACTAAACGATCAAGTGCTAGGCTAACAGAATGGGTCATGTCAATCACATCATTCTCCTAATGATGTGACCCCATTAATCAAATGACAACTCTTTTGTCCATGGCTAGGAAACTTACCCATCTTTGATTCACGAGCTAGTCAAGTTGAGGCATACTAGTGACACTATGTTTGTCTATGTATTCACACATGTATTATGTTCCTGTTAATACAATTCTAGCATGAATAATAAACATTTATCATGAAATAAGGAAATAAATAATAACTTTATTATTGCCTCTAGGCATATTTCCTTCAGCCTCCCACTTGCACTAGAGTCAATAATCTAGTTCACATCGCCATGTGATTTAACATCAATATTCATATCTGTATAGGATTAACACCCATTATCACATCGTTATGTGACCAACACCCAAAGGGTTTACTAGAGTCAACAATCTAGTTCACATTGCTATGTGATTAACACCCAAAGAGTACTAAGGTGTGATCATGTTTTGCTCGTGAGAGAAGCTTAGTCAACGGGGTCTGTCACATTCAGAGCCGTATGTATTTTGGAAATAATCTATGTCTACAATGCTCTGCACGGAGCTACTCTAGCTAATTGCTCCCACTTTCAATATGTATCTAGATTGAGACTTAGAGTCATCTGGATTGGTGTAAAAGCTTGCATCATTGTAACTTTTACGATTTAGCCTTTTATCACCTCCATAATCGAGAAACATCTCCTTAGTCCTCACTAAGGATATTCTTGACCGTTGTCTAGTGATCTACTCTTAGATCAAAATTGTATTCCTTTATCAAACTCAGAGCAAGGTATACAATAGGTATGGTTCACAGCATAGCATACTTTATAGAACCTATGACTGAGGCATAGGGAATGACATTTCATTTTCTTTCTATTTTCTGTTGTGGTCGGGATTTGAGTCTTACTCAATTTCATACCTTGCAACACAGCAAGAACTCTTTCTTTGATCGCTCCATTTTGAACTACTTCAAAATCTTGTCAAGGTATGTACTCATTGAAAATCTTATCAAGCCGCCTTGATCTATCTCAATAGATCTTGATGCTCAATATGTAAGTAGCTTTATCAGGTCTTTCTTTAAAGAACTTCTTTCAAACACTCCTTTATGCTTTGCGTAATAAATTTACATTATTTCCGATCAACAATATGTCATTCACATATACTTATCGTAAAGGTCTGTAGTGCTCCCACTCACTTTCTTGTAAATACAGCCTTCAAAAGTCTCAGAGAAACCATATGCTTTGATCAACTCATCAAAGCATATATTCCAACTCCGAGATGCTTGCACCACCATAGATGGATTGCTGGAGCTTGCATATTTTGTTAGCATCTTTAGGATTGACAAAACCTTCCGTTGCATCATATACAACTCTTCTTTAAGAAAACCATTAAGGAATGCAGTTTTGACATCCATTTGCCGATTTCATAATGTGGCAATTGCTAACATGATTCTGACAGACTTAAGCATCACTACGGTTGAGAAAATCTCATGGTAGTCAACACCTTGAACTTGTCAAAACCTTTTATGCATAAGTCGAGCTTTGTAGATAGTAACACTACTATCAACGTCCGCCTTCCTCTTGAAGATCCATTTATTTTCTATGGTTTGCCGATCATCGGGCAAGTCCACCAAAGTCCACACTTTGTTCTTATACTTGGATCCTATCTAGATTTCATGGCCTCCACCATTTTGCGTAATCTGGCTCATCATCGCTTCCTCATAGTTCGTGAGGTTTATCATGGTCTAGTAACATGACTTTCAGAATAGGATTGCCACACCACTGTGCGGACCGTATTCTGAAGACCCACGAGGTTCTCAGAGTAACTTGATCTCAAATTTCATGATCATCATCATTAGCTTCCTCACTAATTGGTGTAGGAATCACTAGAACTGATTTCGTGATGAACTACTTTCCAATTTGGGAGAAGGTACAATTACCTTATCAAGCTTCTACTTTCCTCCCACTCACTTCTTTCGAGAGAAACTCTTTCTAGAAAGGATCCATTTTAGCAACTAATATCTTGCCTTCTGATCTGTGATAGAAGGTGTACCCAACAATTTTATTTGGGTATTCTATGAAGACACACTCCGATTTGGGTTTGAGCTTATCAGATGAAACTTTTTCACATAAGCATCGCAGCCCAAACTTTAAGAAACGACAACTTAGGTTTATCGCTAAACCACGGTGTCGCCTCAACGGATTTAGATGGTGCCCTTTTAACGTGAATGTAGCTGTCTCTAATGCATAACCCCAAAACAATAGTGGTAAATCAAGAGAAGACATCATAGATCACACCATATCCAATAAAGTGTGGTTATGACATTCGACACACCATAACGCTGTGGTGTTCTGTGGCGGAGCTGTGAAACTATTCCACATTGTTTTATATGAAGGCCAAACTCAGAACTCAAATATTCGCTCTCCGAATAGATCGAGAAACTTTATTTTCTTGTTACGATGATTTTCCACTTCACTCAAATTCTTTGAACCTTTCAACTATTTCGCACTTATGTTTCATCAAGTAGATATACCCATATCTGCTCAAATCATCTTGTGAAGGTCGAAAATAACGATATTTGCCACGAGAATCAACACTCATTGGATTGCATACATCGGTATGTATTATTTCCAATAAGTCAAGAGCTTGTTCCATTGTTCAAGAACGGAGTTTTAGTCATCTTTCCCAAAAGGCACGGTTCACAAGCATCAAATGATTCATAACCAAGTGATTCCAAAATCCATCTTTATGGAGTTTCTTCATGCGCTTTACAATCGATATGACCCAAACGGCAATGCCACAAATAAGTTGCACTATCATTATTAACTTTGCATCTTTTGGCATCAATATTATGAATATATGTATCACTACGATCGAGATCCAATAAACTATTTTCATTGGGTGTATGACCATTGAAGGTTTTATTCATGTAAATGTAACAACAATTATTCTCCGACTTTAAATGAATAACCAGATTGCAATAAACATGATCAAATCATATTCATGCTCAACGCAAACGCTAAATAACATTTATTTAGGTTTAACACTTATCCCGAAAGTTTAGGAGTGTGCGATGATGATCATATCAATCTTGGAACTACTTCCAACACTCATCGTCACTTCCCTTCAACTAGTCTCTGCTTATTCAGAACTCCTGCTTCGAAGTTACTAATCTTAGCAACCTAACAAGTATCAAATACTGTGGGCTACTATAAACACTAGTAAGGCACACATCAATAACCTATATATCAAATATACCCTTGTTCACTTTGCCATCCTTCTTATCCACCAAATGTTCGTGGCATTTCCGCTTCCAAAGGACCATTTCTTTGCGTACTAAGCACTCGCCAGTGCTATGGTCCAGCTTTGGGCTTCTTCACGGAGTGACAACTTGTTTGCCATTCCACTTGAAGTTCCCTTCTTTCCTTTGCCCTTTCTTGAAACTAGTGGTCTTGTCAATCATCAACACTTGATGCTCTTTTCTTGATTTCTACCTTCACGATTTCAATATCACGAAGAGCTCGGGAATCGCTTTCGCCATCCCTTGCATACTATAGTTCATCATGAAGTTCTAGTAACTTAGTGATGGTGACTAGAGAATTCTCACAATCACTATCTTATCTAGAAGATTAACTCCCACTTGATTCAAGCGATTGAAGTATCCGCATAATCTGAGCACATGCTCACTAGTTGAGCGATTCTCTCCATCTTTTAGCTATAGAACTTGTTGGAGACTTCATATCTCTCAACTCGGTATTTGCTTGAAATATTAACTTCAATTCCTCGAACATCTCATATGGTCCATGATGTTCAAAACATCTTTGAAGTCCCGATTCTAAGCCATAAAGCATGGTGCACAAAACTATCAAGTAGTCATCATATTGAGCTAGCCAAACGCTCATAACGCCCCAGATTCGCTTCCTCGCAATAGGTCTGTCACCTAGAGGTGCATTAAGGACATAATTTTTCAGGCAAAGAATGAGGATAAACCTCAGATCACGGATCCAATCCGCATCATATCTACTAACATTTTTCAACACAATTTTCTAGGAACATATCAAAATAAACATATGAAAGCAACAACGCGAGCTATTGATCTACAACATAATTTGCAAAATACTACCAGACTAAGTTCATGATAAATTTAAGTTCAATTAATCATATTACTTAAGAACTCCCACTTAGATAGACATCCTCTAATCATCTAAGTGATTACGTGATCCAAATCAACTAAACCATAACCGATCATCACGTGAGATGGAGTAGTTTTCAATGGTGAACATCACTATGTTGATCATATCTACTATATGATTCACGCCAACCTTTCGGTCTCCGTGTTCGAGGCCATATCTCGCATATGCTAGGCTCACAAGTTTAACCTCGAGTATTCCGCGGTGCAAACTGGCTTGCATCCGCTGTAGATGGACGAGAGCTTATCACACCCGATCATCACGCGGTGTATGGGCACGATTTAACTTTGGCAATGGTGCATACTCAGGAGAACACTTCTTGATAATTAGTGAGAGATCATCTTAAAATGCTACCGCCAATCAAAGCAAGAATAAGATGTATAATAGATAAACATCATATGCAATCAAAATATGTGACATGATATGGCCATGATCATCTTGTGCCTTTGATCTCCATCTCCAAAGTATCGCCATGATCTCTATCGCCACCGCACGACACTAGGATCTTCATCATCTTGATCTATATCAATGTGTCATCACATGGTTGTCTCACCAACTATTGCTCTTGCAACTATTGCTATCAGACATGTGATAAAGTAAAGCAATTATTTGGCACTTGCATCTTATGCAACAAAGAGACATCCATAGGGCTTCGCCAGATGCCGATAACTTCAACAAGACATGATCATATCATACAACAACTTATATCTTATCACGCCTTGACCATATCACATCACAACATGCCCCGCAAAAACAAGTTAGACGCCCTCTACTTTGTTGTTGCAATGTTTACGTGGCTGCTACGGGCTGAGCAAGAACCGTTTACCTACGATCAAAACCACAACGATAGTTCGTCAGTTAGTGTTGTTTTAACCTTCGCAAGGACCGGCGAGCCACACTCGGTTCAACTAAAGTTGGAGAAACCGACACCGCCAGCCAATTGTGCAAAGCACGCGGTAGAACCAGCCTCGCAGAAGCGACGCTGTAATGTCGGTCCGGCCGCTTCATCCAACAATACCGCCAACCAAAATATGACATGCCGTAAGCAAGATGACTTATATCGCCCACAACTCACTTGTGTTCTACTCGCAAATAACATCAAACCATAAAACCTGGCTCGATACCATCATGGGGAACGAGTAATTTCAAAAAATTCCTTCGCACACGCAAGATCATGGTGATGGTATAGCAATAAGAGGGGAGAGTGTTCGTCCACGTACTCTCGTAGACCGTAAATGGAAGCATTAGCACAACGCAGTTGATGTAGTCAGACGCCTTCACGATCCGACCGATCCAAGCACCGAACGACGGGCCTCCGAAGTTCAAAGACACGCTCAGCTCGATGACGATCTCCGCCTCCGATCCAAAGAAGCCTTCGAGATGAGTTCCACAAGATGACGGCGCAGGACGATGATGATGTTCTATCAAGCAGGCTTCGCCAAACTCCGCCAAGATATGACCGAGGTGGAATATGGTGGAGGGGGCACCGCACACGGCTAAGGAATGATCCAGAGATCAACTTGTGTGTCTATGGGTGCCCCCGCCTGTGATATAAAGGAGCAAGGGGGAGGCCGGCCGCCCTTGGGCGCGGCTAGGAGGGGGGAGTCCTCCTCCTAGTGGGAGTAGGACTCCCCTTTCCTAGTCCAACTAGGAAGGAGGAAGGGGGAAGGAAAGAGGGGGAGAGGGAGAGGGAAAGAGGGCCGCCCCTCTCCTAGTCCAATTCGATTCCCCATGGGAGGGGCGCGCCACCTCCCCGGATGCTGCCCTCTCTCCCTCAGCCCACTAAGGCCCATTACTTCCCGGGTTCCAGAATCCTCCCAAGACCAAGCCCAAATCACCCGAACACTTCCGATGTCCGAATATAGTCGCCCAATATATCAATCTTTATGTCTCGCCATTTCGAGACTCCTCGTCATGTCCGTGATCACATCCAGGACTCCAACAAACTTCGCACATCAACACTTATAAACTCATAATAAAATTGTCATCGTAACGTTAAGCGCATGGATTCTACGGGTTCGAGAACTATGTAGACATGACCTAGAACTATTCTCGGTCAATAACCAATAGCGGACCTCGATGCCCATATTGGTTCCTACATATTCTACGAAGATCTTTATTGGTCAAACCGTATAACAACATACGTTGTTCCTTTGTCATCAAGATAGTTATTTGTCCGAGATTTGATCGCTTCAGTATCCAATACCTAGTTCAATCTCTACACGCAAGTCTCTTTACTGCTCAGTAATGCATCATCCCAACAACCAACTCATTTGGTCATATTGCTTGCAAGGCTTATAATGATGTGCATTACCGAGAGGGCTCAGAGATACTTCTCCGACGATCGGAGGACAAAACCTAATCTCAATACGCCAACTCAACATGTACCTTCTGAGACACCTGTAATACTCCTTTATAATCACCCAGCTTACGCTAGACGCTTGGTAGCACCCAAAGTGTTCCTCCCAAACGGAGTTGCATAATCTCATAGTTACAGAACATGTATAAGTCATGAAGAAAGCAATAGCAACATACTAAACGATCAAGTGCTAGGCTAATGGAATGGGTCATGTCAATCACATCATTCTCCTAATGATCTGATCCCATTAATCAAATGACAACTCTTTTGTCCATGGCTAGGAAACTTACCCATCTTTGATTCACGAGCTAGTCAAGTAGAGGCATACTAGTGACACTATGTTTGTCTATGTATTCACACATGTATTATGTTTCTGGTTAATACAATTCTAGCATGAATAATAAATATTTATCATGAAATAAGGAAATTAATAATAACTATATTATTGCCTCTAGGGCATATTTCCTTCATCCTGTTCATCCAGCCCCAACCGGCTCGATCGATCGGGGTCCTGTTCATCCAGAGGCAACACCACGGGTCCTGCTTCATCCACCCCACCGCCACCGCTCATCCAACCCTCCCCGCCCGCAATGCTCACTGCTCATGCAGAGGCAAAGATCAACCGGCTTCGCTTAGAAGCAGAGCGGCGAATCGCCGATCGGGTTCGCTAATACCATCGATCGATCGCTGGGTTCAGAACGCCAGAATCCTTCAAAGGTAATCGCCGGGTTTAGTTAGAGCCCAACCCTTGCTCGGGTTCGCTTAGATCCTAACGCCGCACACACGCAGCATACGCAGAGAGAAACGCGATCGCCGCCCCTCGACCACCCACCGTAACCGGAAGTCGCCGAAATTTTCTCGCCTCGCTTCTACTATGGTTTTTCCGCCATGGACGGCCCAAAGAATGTCATGCAGCTACGCTTCCGCACGCCCAGGACGAAAAGCCCATTTTCCGTCGTGATTTTTGTCACGTATAGGAGCCCACCACATCTATGATGATACCGGGTTTTGTCACAATTATCGTCATAGAAGTGTCATAAGTATGACACACAAAAAAATTGTTCGATCCAAAATGTCACGGATGTATCTTTTTTTTGTAGTGCGAGCGGGGGTGCCTCCGCTTGCACCGACCGTCGAGGACCAAGGCGGCCGGCCTGACGCACCATCGGTGCCGCCTGCTAGTGGTGAGCTGGCGGTGGGGGCGGCCCCCATGGTCAGCTCCCTGGCACGCCGGCATGCGGCGAAGGCGGCCTCGGCACCACGGTCGCAAGGAGTCGGGGCCGCAAGCTCGTCGCCCTGGAGGTGTAGGCCGCCAGCATTGGCTCGCCGGAGTGGACACCTAGGGGCGGAACGACAGTTCTTAATGCGGCCGCACAGGACCTCCGGGCTCGGCTCCAGGCTCAGGCCACCGCTCTCAGGAGTTCCTGGCGTCGCGAGCGGCCATCCGGGTATGGTTCTTGTTTTTGATTCTTGTATTCTTTCGTAGGCACACAACGCCACACTGGTGTAGTCTCCGAAGTTCCGGTCGGCCGAGCAGCGGCC